>JAQFZH010000151.1:0-46749 GCA_034695485.1 Entomobrya nivalis | reverse complement strand
TACACTACACTCATTCGAAGAAAGAGTTAGACATTTTAATTTCTATTGAATCTTATTTGTCAGTCAAGTTTCTCCATCCATTGTATTCATTCTTAATGGCGTTTCCGTTCTGCTTTCATCTTGTTTTCCTTCTAGCTTGTGCATGTGTTTCTTGTGTGCTCTTCCTTGTAATGAAGACTCAAGTAAGCATTGTAGTTTGTAGTTCCATGAATATTTCAAAACACAGTCTACCTTTTCAGTTTTCTCATTTCTCTTACAAGACATATAATACTCCTTTTAGTACAACAATGTTTTGCGTAGTAGTTTTTTCATTAGAATAAAAAGGAAAGATTGCTCCAATTATTTAACAGGAAAAGACATTCCGTGAAACGAAATCTTAGACAGACCGACATACATATATAGAGAAGCTTTTAGACAATTTTGTTTTGGTATGATGATAGCTATAGACGTTCTTATCTCGCCTCACCATCAGAAAACGACTCCAAAGTTGCTACTTTAGCTTTTACTACGTGTATTTAGCTTGCTTCATACTCCGTCTCTTTTTGTTGTGGGTGGTTGTTACTATAAAAAACGTAAATTGAATTGCGAAACGTGAAATTTTCTAATCCTTACTGATTTTTGTCTATCGCATTTTCAAGATAAATACACATTGAGAACAACTCCACGTTTGAGAATATTTTTACCAATTTGATTGCCACATCTAAATACAAGATTTGATCAAATTGATACTGACTGAAGTTCTATTTTTTAACGTTATATTTTTGCTTTTAGTGATTTATTTTTCTGATAATTTTGTGCTCTAGTTATTGTTGTTTGATTTTTTTGCCTCTATGCATACATTTGAAAATATTGTGTTTGCGTATAATGTGCCCGAGTCCGTTGCTAAAATAATGTTTGTCTACGTTTTGTTTCTCAGTCGGGATGTTTTTGTACTAAATATTTTTGTCTCGAAGAAAGATTTGGTTGAAGTTAATGTATTTAGTTAAGTTGGGTATCTGCTTTCTTCGTATGTATGAATGTGTCTATTTTATAATGTTCTCTAAACACATTATACCGTATCAAATGATACATTTCCTTTTATTATCATTTTTATTATGGTGGATATCAGGTTCTGCAAAGTGGAAAGAGCTGTTGTAGCATATTCCTACTAAAAGCTCCTGGTAATTGAAGCGAAATGTAATTAAATCACCTGTCAGACTCCATCGTGCCAGGTATGGCAGCAATAACATTGTAGATTGTGCTAAGTTTAGCTTCATTAAAAATCCGAAGCCGAACTGTTTCATTTCCAGACATAGCAGCACTTTCGTTGGAAGACGCTCCGTTGGCTCCACTGTTTTGCTGTTGATGGTGAATCCTGGGTCCTCCAAGAAAATATGAGATTCCGAGACCACCTTGCCATTGTTTTGGTGCTTGTGTTGTGGCTGCTAAGGTTCTGTGAAGAAAATTCAGACGATAGCGGCATAATATTATGGAATATGCATAAGAAAACGACTTTACAGAAAAGGAAATTATTATGGTCTACTGGCTGCTTTATAACCAATACTACTAGTAATATTCTATATAGGCTTTCTCAGAAAGGAAAAACAAGCGTTTGAATCTAAACGCACGTTTTAAGCTGAGATTCGAATTTTGTAGTCAACGCACATTCAATAAAATCTAGCTATTTACTTTTAATGCTGCGTAGTATTTTTCAAAATCAAAGCTAAAACACTTGTATTAAAAATTCACTAGTTTCAAATTCAATTTAATTCTTGGGGAAAATAAAGCAGTGGGAATCTTAAGCCCTAAAACACACCTTTTATAAACTATAATTTTTAAATATTAGTTTTGCTGCTCAGAGAGCAAAAGCAGAACCAATTATAGAGACCTTCCCCTGAGACAGACTTTGAATCTGTTTTTAGTTTTGGACAATGTTGGAGAAAAGATGGCAAATTTTCTATTCATATGACGCGATTATACAAGAAAGAATAAAAAGGTGGGATGATTTATTCACCAGGACTTTCTCTTTGTCATGAATTTAAGTATTTACATACAAGTTTACAGTACTGATGATGTGGAATGAATAGAACTGGACAAAAGGAATAAATTATTCCATATACGGGCAAAACAACAAAAAAGTTAAAAGTAGTGAGTGTCTACAGACTCCAGAGAAGAGTGATAGTTCAGTTAGTAAACTTGTACATAAGTGAATAAGAAAGCGTGACTACAAACATTTGTTGTTAAATGTAAATAAGTCCGAAAACCAAGACACAAAAGCTTATTATATGTGAGAGCTAACTTGTGTAGATCTCTTAATTGACAAACTTTTCCGCTTTAACTTACCCAACCAACTTTTTCGCGTCGTTTGAACTTATGGTATGGCATGGGATACTCCAGCTCTCTTTGTGTTTCTGAAAATTAAGATTTTTTACATACATAATATCACTTTCGCCTCTTAATTAGTTTTGAAGGTACTTTCAATGTGCCTTGTATAGTATGGCAATATTATATGTATAATATGTATTCCATACAAAACGGCAATATTTGGTTCATGAACATGAAAACATGCTTCCACACAGAGCTAAAGGCTGTCATGAAGCATGCAAAAAGCCATTCTTTTATAGTTGCGAGTTGAGCAAGCTCAAAAACGCGAAGAGTGTGGCAGCGGAACCAGCTCCATTTCTGGCAAATTGCCGTTTTGTGTGTCATATAAGCTGGCTAATAAGGATGAGAAAACGAGATAGAGAGGATCAAGTTTAGTCATCGTGATGACGAGCACGACCATGTCCCTTCGTCTCTTATTCTGTATCCCAATTTCCACCAGATCTACTTTCGCTTTACTACTTTCATCCAGCTCAATGATCGTAACATGCTTGTATAAAACCGTTTCAGTTTTCATACTCCTTCCAATATTACAATTTTTGTTTACTTAGCTTACCTGAAATTCATGAACTTGTCCAACAGTTAGTAATGAAGCTCGACGAACTGCTACACTTGGTAATGATGGCCCAAAGTCTTGTGGGTCAGGATAAAAGATGATTCCTTTCAATCCAAAAGCCATGGCATTGGTTACCTAATAACATGGTCGGGAAAAAAACAAAATGAAAGCGAACATGAGTTGTAAAAAGTAATGAATACATGACATCAGCATAAAAAAGCAAGGATTCAGGTAGTACCTGAACTTCGACTTTTCTTTCTTGACTGCCTTGCTAATATTTATTGCCCTTTTTTGTGCTTGTTATTTGTTTGAAAGTTAGTGTTGACAAAAAGTCTGTAAAAGTTGTTACATAATTTGCTTGTGCAGTGTATATCGTCTTACTACTTACTATATTCCATGGGATATTAAGTTCTTTTAGTCTTATGCTCTAATTGTTCAACGCCATGTGCAGGGATTCATGCGACAAGAGATCTTGTCGCTTGAAAATTACTAATCTGCCAAACTTTATATATACTACTTGCCACGCTTAGAGTCTCTTCTCATAATAACTCATGTCTTGTCTGCTTTGTCACGAAATACTTTCCCCTTGAAATTTTCCCATTCCAAGCAGTTGTGACAATATTGACTTTGAAGTTTATCGCCAAATACGTTTATGAAACCAATCCAAGCCGTTGCCATCAAAGGAATATTTTGTTTCGTTTGCTGTTTTGTACTTGCAATAAACTTTACTGACTTCATTTTAGTATATTGCGAACCTCATAAACTCATAAATATGTATGTTGTATGTAGACGTGCATGGGTGTAAGTAAACTATACAAATTAGAATTCACAACAGAGTATATGTTATCGCGTGTATTGTGTATACTCCCTGGAATAATTACAAGTTATATATTGTGACATGGGTTATAATTGGTTTTAACCCAAGCATAAAGTCTGGCTTGATGAAAATGAAGTGATACAGCTGACAATTTAAATGTGATCTTATTAGGCAGTGAAAATTTTAGATCGACTGTTAACACAAAAGGTCTTTAAAATACGGATATCCAATATGCAGCATTTACTGAAAACCCTATGAATTCTAAAGTTTAACTAAAGTTTTAAATGCATTCCTATTAATCCAATAGTCTGTAAAAATGTTTAGCACTATGCTTGAATTTCGTTTACATAATGAATTTTATACTTATAAAAGTCAGTGCATTTGCAGTCTGTCAATTTTCACATCACAAATATGCCATTCTTCTAGTTTTGTAAAAGCGCTTTCGCAATAAACAGCAGGATGTGCGAATAAAAGTAAAATGAAGCGGTTGATATAATCGTAAAACTTACATACATACACGCACTTGTTTTCAAAAACAGATATCAAGTGCGTCCTACCTTACTACTTACGCCGATAAAACGGCTCTTTTCTATTTGAAACAATTTCGAGCGTTAATGAGCCAAAACCGAGTACCGCATCGAGTAAACTCTCCTTTTTATGACTTTCTTTGGTAGCACATTAAACACTGTTTGTTTCACTGACTATATACTTACGCGTATGTAGTATGTACCTATTTTTCAACTACTATATCCACTAATCGTATTCCAGTTTCTGTTAAATTGTATATGGTATCTGCTGTTGTACATCTGTCTGTCATGTTAGTTTAGTACAAACAACTCGATGATCATAAACAACAGTGAAACTTGTTTGTAGCGATCCCTGTACGTGCATTTTCTATGGAGGTGGTCTATCTGGTTCCTCCCGTCAATTTAAAAAGAACATCCCAAAAACGCTAAGCAGCTAACATCTACACTTAACTTTCTAGACTGCTTTTCACTTTTACTGAATGCGTACCACCACCATCATCATCATGGTATAATATTTCTCGTTAATCTTCCGCATCTTTGATAGTCATCACATCTTCTCGTGGTAATAATAATGATCGTATTCGTATGTGTGGGGAGAGGGGGCTTGCCTCCCACACCAGGATATAATACAGATTTTTGTTTACCATGCTACTAGTCACTAGTATGTACTGCGTGAAAAATTGGGAAAAAAACGAACATTACAGTACAGATCTCTCTCTCAGTTGCACTTACCACATTTGATGGATGAAGGCTGCCAAATCGTATTAGTGCTATCGATCCATTCAGGGGGATTTGCGACTTCCGAAGCAGCTGTAAATCTTGTAAGCGACCATAATGTCCGTAGATTAATGTTCCTGCAGGTCATAAAATGCAAATTGTGTAAAGGCTGCGATAGCATTTTTAATCATTGTTCAAAGTTTAAGCTTTCACAATTCCCTCTGTTAGGAGATGTGCATGTGCAAGTGGCTATACAATGGTTCTTTATCACAAATTTTTAAAATGGTTGGTTGAAAACACGAATGTGTGCAGAAAAGGTTGGGACAACGGGAGTTCGAAAGGCAACAATATATTAGACTAGAACGAGTTAAGTATTCCTAGGAAAATAATACTGTATCTTACAATCTACTTGACACCGTCCGAAGATTATAATCGATCAATTAAGTTTAACTCAAACTCGTTACATAATCTGAAGTAGATTTACTACTAGCTATAAAATGGAACAAAATATTGCATGATGAAAGCATTTCAAATGATATATATGATCACGAGTACTTTAAAAATCATAAAAGCGTAGCTTACAGAACAAATTGAGTTTAAGTTTAGCATATTTCCATTACATCACCATCATTTTGGGAAGAGAATGTATCATAAAACTGCTTAGAGATTTAATTTTGTAGAATGCTACGGGTATGGATGGATGGATATTAATCTATGACTTTTATCAGTACTTCACATATTATACGTATCAGATCTTTTTCGTTGTAAAATACGTTATATCTTACAAAAAAATTCTGAAAGATATTTTGTTTAAGCAGCAAAACGCTATCTCGAGGGAAAGGCAGGAACAGAATATTGGATTTTTTTAATATAATGACACATACCTACGTATATGTACATCAGAATCACTAAAAATCTAATCATTCTCTACTCATCGTTACCACCATTATAGCACCATCATCATATGAACTACTCTCTTTTGAAGTTTCTTTATGACCGTACTCATTATAAAGCAAAATAAATCCGCAACTGTGTTTGGAATAACAAATGTTGGAAAAATTAATACATAGAATTACAGTATACTTCACTATTGCAGGTTAAATGCAAAGCAATTAAAATATCAAACGTTTTGTTTTGAAATTAGCATGTTGTAGCTGAACATTTGTCATTCGCCTGTATCATTGAAAGACAGACACACAAACGAAAAATAGGTTTTGCTAGGAAATACCTGATTTTTTATAAAAAAAAAGATTTTGGAATATGGCTTCCTATTGAACCAGGTGTAGTGATAAAAATAATCGAATTCTGCCACACAATAACTGCGGAGACCCTGCGAAGCAATGTTCCATTGTTATATAATATCTGATCATCTAGCTAGCAAAATCTTGAGAAATAATCAAAATAGGTACTCCTACACAAAGTATAAAGCCACATATTGTTATCACACGATGCAATATTCATGCTTTAGAAAAACGCGTGTTGTTTTGCACTTACCACTACAGTTACCAGACGGGGAGAAGGCCACTAAGGGTTTAGAATTCGGCAGATTCACGTCATCACCAATTTTGGAGGTGGTAAAAACGACTGTTCCATTTCCATCGAGTACTTCGACAAAGTTAAAAGAATCCGTTCTGCAAGAAAGACGGATATAGTCAGTAATGCAATCATCATCATCGTAACCCGTAAAGAGGTAGGGGAAATAAGGGAAACGGATACAAAATTCAGATCGTAAGTTTGCTTTAGCACCCAATTATCTGTTTGAGGCGAGAAAAGCCAGTGAAAAAGTAAGGCATAAAAATGTCAAGAAGCTTAAAAAGATATATTATCTCGACACACGGGTTATTATCGTATCATTCATATACAACGTTTGAAGATCCTAATATTCTATACAAGCTGCATCACATTATATAGTCAGCAATAGTATTATCATCAACACTTCGTTGTGATGATCATCATCAGCATCATCATACTAGTCATCGTGATCATCATCTCTGTTCTGGTGAAGCAGCACTATCTCGAATTCTAAACAAGTCTACCAACTATCATCACACCGTACCGTACCACCGTCCGTACCCTACTATTTTCTGTGTGGCTCTTTTTCTAACCCGATTTTATTTTCTCTTTCGGAAAAGCCGACTTGGTGTAGATATGTACACACCTAAAGATACATAGATGAAAGAAGAGAGACTGAGAAGAACAAAGGTAATAAACACCGCCTTTTTTAAGCACTTTGTATGATAGCAAATTACATGCCGTATCGTATGCACCACACAGCAGAAAAAAAACTTTCCTTGTGTTGTTTGGCTGATAATATGAACTTTCTCCCGATCTCCTTGTAGTATGAGTAGGTGTGTAGTAGGTATCAAAATAAGTATATACATTATACCTACTATTTTGCGTGAGTTAGCAGATTTCTACTAAAAACTCCTGAACTTTTTTACACCCACTATATACCTAAATACCTACACTTTTCGTCATCATGTACGTCTGCTACAACTCGCATCCTTTCGTCGAAGCATTGTGTAATAACAATGAATACTTGTGCGGTAATCTTTTCAGCGGATGTAATCGAAAAAAGTAGATTAATATGCGAGAGTGGCTGGTTCCTCTTTTTTTTACTTGTCTATATAGACTTTCGTATACTTGTGCCTGTAGAATTTTTATGTAATATCCTCCTACTTATTCTCTTCATCGCTTGTTCCCTCTTTAGTCTGGCTTGCCTATTGTTTATAGCCCCAAAAGCAAATTTAGCATCGGAAGCCATGAACGGACGGGGAATTCTATGAGGATGTATACAGTCAATTCAGATTTTTTATCACTAAATCACAAGGGATATTGGAATCAACTCGCTGAGCAACTTCCACTCTCTCTCTCTCTCTCTTGCTGCAGTTTTTAGAGTATTGCGGAAAGTGTGTACTGTGAACGACTAAAAATTGTGTTGCTGGTGCTATCATCACTTACTCCAACTTGCCATAAAGTTTCTTTGAGTCAATGCGTATTTCATATGGTACACAGCAATTTTATCAAAAAACGAAAAAGGAACACAGGCAGCCAGACTTCAATCTTTGATATCTCCTACTTTTCGGACCTCTAGTTGTGTCGTCTTATTTTGTTCTTGCCCTGTGTAGTTCGTGAGACTATCCTAGAGAAATAGGGACACATACATACCTCACAACAGCTTATCTTATATTCCTTCACTTCTACCAACAATGATGTTATGCTAACGTTCTACTCTTGCTGATGATGACAGCGTGCGTGTATATACTGTAGCGCTAGTTTCCTGCAAAGATTTTTTACTCTAGATTTTCAGCACTCGGCTTCCCTTCATTTTATCTACAATATGTGTAACGGGTAGATACATTGTTACTGGATAAGTATGTACATATATATCAGGGTACTATTACAGGGTGCAAGTATAAACGTTTTCTTGTGAGTAAAACTTCCGGTGAAAGCAACGTTTCTTCGCTTTTCCGTCACAGCCACTCTTCTCCACTCTATCTGACTTGTGAGTCAAAACTCAAGGAGACTCCCTTTGAGAGCTGGAAAGCATTCAAGTCTCTGAGCAGAATACTTAAAATCCAATTTTTCTCTCATTTCAAGCCTCGATGGATTTTTGAAATCGGAGCTTACACATTTCTCCTCATTTCGATTTCTTGACAAATTCCAACCTTTTATACACATTTCCTCACGCAATTTATTCGTAGTCAAAATGAAACTCGTAGTACTCACCTTGATCTACACACATACTTCTTACAAAAGGGATCAGTAAGATGATAGGAATGAAAAATAACTAAGGTTTTATCATCTCTTCCCTTCTCCTCTGAATCGTAATTTATGTGAGTGTACAAGGCTCATCGTTCCTTTTACTACTTTTAGTTTTACTAAAACAATACTAGTAGAAAAATATATCTAACTTAATAATACCCTAAAGAAACTACATGCACCCATTTATTTCAATAGTAGAGCACTAACTAAACCATTCTCGAAGAAAATTAGGCAGGAAAATATTCGTCCAAAATGAATTCTCTGAAAAGTGTTTGAACACTGACTATAGAGTTGTAAAGATAAAGGTACGCTTAGCTCTCATCCTCATTTGAATTCAACAGAGATATTTCTAGCTGATAAATTATTTCAAGCTTTATCCTCTTGAAATGTATTCTTCACTTTTTGTAATTGAAACAGATCTTTGCTTCATGCGTTCCCACTTTCATACAATTTAACTGTTTTTTTCTTTCTTTCCTCACGAGAGTAAAAGGCTGATATACAGAGAAAATACAAAGTATATGTATGTATGGAAGAGCAAAAGAGAAAGCAAATCAACCACTTTTTCCCTTTTTCTTTTCCACCACCAGTCAAAAATCGTGAAATGTCTATTTTTACAGGATAAAATTTGATAACGCGGTTGTACATATTTTTACATAACAGTACTTTGATGGTAAAAAGGGAATTCTCCAGCTAGCAAGTTTAAAGGAAAATGGGTAAAAGGGGCATCTACAAAAACGTTACCTTGTTATCTTGGTCTTGTGCTGTTCAATACGGACGGATACACCAAAACCTCTCCACAGATCGCGAACAGCATAAGCCATTGATTTGCCTTCGGGTGTTCCAGCCTGATGCTCTTCTTGGCTCATTCGTCTGTGAGCAAACATTTTTTATTAATATCAATGCATGAAAGAAATATAAAGTTCTAACATCAAGTTATGAATATAGTATGTACAAACATCATAGCAAAAAGTGCACAAATATTTTATAAAACATTTTTCGTTGTTACTTCAATGAACGTACATACTATTTACTCTTTGTGATCAAATTTTAAAATAAATTCTTTCTAAAAGTCCACTTTTGAGGTGGTTATGGTACATTTTACTTACTGCATGCTACGTCGAATGTTTTCTCCTTTAATTCCGTTCACTACATCGTGATAAAAAGTTTCAGGATTTTCATGAAAAATGCTCCCTCCTGTCAACGTATCTGCGTTACCCGTTGAATCGATTGTGGCAGCTCCTGTGTGATGTTTATTGGGATGTCTAGATACTTCCTTTGAATTTCTCTCTTTTACGCCTACAAAGAAGCCGGCAAAGAAGCCAAGGAGGATTACGCCAGATGAAATAGCTAACAGCTGGACCTGTGAAGGAGAAAGTAAAGCACACGTTTAATAGAACAAGCTCTTTATGAAAGTGTTTATAAGGTTATTTATGTGGAATGCTGAAAAGCGTTTCCTTTCTTCACCTGAGCTCCCAGCATAAATTTGACTTTCTTGATTTATTCAATAAAATTTGCTGTTTCGTTACCCTTCTACATGGCATCCACACACCACTCACAACTGTTACTTGCAGAACGTTCACACACATGTACAATATAACCAATAAGTTGTGACAAAAAAATCATTCTTTGTGCATGGAAAAAATACGCAAGCAATCGAATAATGCAATTTGTTTTTGAAATGATTTATCTATTTTGGCATGATATTTAGGAGAAATGGCGGATTGGTGTTAGCCCAGCCACAAAAAAAGAAAACCCTTGAAGTTCCCCATCAGAATCGTTATGTTATGACATGGATCTTCTAACGCATGATAAAAGTGTACAACGAGCAAAGAGGAGAATATTTTTATGCAGTCTAGAGCACACAATATAAACATGATAAATTTAGAGTAAAGGGCATCACATTATTTAGAAAGACAAGGATATAAAATTCCCAAAAGGCTCAACTATGAATGATATATGAATATTGTAACCTGTCAAATATCCAAAATGAGGCTTATATGATGCATACTTGTATGAATATACGCTATACACTACTTTCACTTTCTCAGTATATGAGCTATACAGAAAATTATAAAATAACCTCAACATGTTTGCAAATACAACAACACTGAAAATTACATGTGTAAATGAAAGTGGAAGAGCATAAGAAAATTTAAAAGGAACAGAAAAAAACGAATGTACTGACTACTGACACTGTATAATTCATAGTGCACTTCTTCATACATCATAAATATGAAATTTCATGTTAGAGTTAGAGCCAGAAAGTGAGATGAAATCTTTTTTCTTGATATATGTACTCTTATACATGTATATATTATATACAGACAAAAGCATATTGTAACAAGTTGCAAAACATTCATAACTTTTCCAACAACTGACTCTGTAACGTATCACTGGCAGCGAACAAGCTGTAGTTTTTCTCATTGTTCATAAAACATGCTCATCAAGCATTATATTTACGTAATGTTGCAAAAAAAATTCTGGATGGATAAAGGAATTTTTGCCTGTATACTCACTCATGCGATGTGACTTGGTAGACAGGCTACTGCACTAGTTGAAAACACAGAAAAAACAGCACTCCAAACAAGACTTTCTCTGGCTTAGCAAAAGGGTCGGCCTAGTTTGCTTTGTGTTATGATCATTTCATGTGAAACATACATAGAAATAGAAAGGAAGCTAATGGAATCTGATAGAGCTATCAATTCGTAGGACAAGTATTACATTAGCAAAAGTCTCATCTTCATCATCGTCAGGATCATGATCATCAGTGAAAGTATAAAAGAGAAAAAGTAGAGCCCATATAAAAGAAGGACGCAAACAGTTTCTGGGCTGTTCGTTCTAATAACGTGCATTAGTCAAATGGATCACTCCTCTCTTGTGTATGTATATATCTGCCACTACCCACCCACCTATATATTACAATGCATTATATGCTATGATATAATCAAGATATAATGTAACCTGTATAGTCAATGATAACACAAAAGTCATAGACTATTCTATTTCTATTATCCAACGATGCCATTATCTATTCAGCTATGTTACTTTCTGCTCAATATTATTAATGGCAGCAGCATTACTATTTTTTAGTAATCGCAACGCAATAATAATAAATACATTAGCATACTTGAAAAAACATACTTTTTCTTTCGTCGTCGCTTTCCTAGAACGTTTCACCTCCCGATTTCGTATGGGAGAACTGCTCAATACAATATTTGGCGGAGGGAAGCTGGAGCTGTTCAAACTATCCATTCCCCCACCTAGACTGTTTGAATCTGGGTTCTCTTCCAATGTTAGTTGTTCTTCCATTGTGATTTCCGTTTCATCATCATAATCCCATCTTTTGTAATCCTTGCGTACGCCCATCATTGCGGAGTTCCGGACTTGTTGTATCCAGCTTTGATCCCTGTGCAATCATAATAATAAACGTAATGGAAGGACATGATTATTTCATAAGCTAGCTCCAAAAACTCACACAACACACACAACGAGCATGAGCAACTGAACATATAAAGAGAAAAGCGAGAGATCAAAGATATCCAAGGAACACAAGCGTACATAAATAACCTGACACTGCGACCATTCCATATTACATAAACACACTAACATCTCTATTCCTAAAGTCGATCGTTGTATATGTCATAGTCTCATAATGTTAGTTAGCTCGCTCAGGTTTGATGTGGAAAAAAAGGAAATTAACTTCCTGACCGACACTCTATAAACTAACCTTTCGTTCGCATATACGATTTTAATGAGTAGATTAAAATGAAGGTTTGCTTTTTGCCTTTATGGTACATTTTATTTGCAGGTTAAACACATTTGGCCCCTTTCCTAGGGTCATAGTCATACAATTAAATTGCGTTACACAGTGGAATTACCTATACTGTTACGTGTACACCGTGAGGGCAACCCGCCACAACAATAAATAATAATTATTCAAGGGAATGAACAATAAGTTTTGGTGTTATGTTCTTGTTACACGTGTACTACTACCTACCATTCTGGAGGAAAATTCAACTCTTGATAATAATGGTACAAGTTGTTGACTTGTCATTTTAAGCACTTCCTGAACTTCCTCCGGTATTTCAGCAGAATTTTCATTCTCGCTGAATGAAAATCATTTAGTTTTTTCCCAAAATTTTCGCGATGAAAACGAGTAAAAGCGGATTTGAGAACAGAGTATCTTTCAGTAGGGATTTTGCTGGGTCGGGGTTGTTGGATAGTAGAATGAGCATACTTAAAAGCATTGTATGCTAATACAATTGTGATGTTTAAGTACTAAAAGAAAGAAAGAGAGAGATGATGAAAAGGCTTTGCATAGATTACTAGACGAGTCGGAGTTGTGCAGCTCAAAATGAAATCGTATAAATGTACATGAAGCATTAAAAAAGTTTTTTTTCATTCTCGCAGCATCAAACGAGCTTCATTTGGAGGGAAATGAGGAACATGAACATGAGAAAGTTGGCAGTGGTGGTGTAGTCGCTGTTGTTCAAGTGAAGTGGAGTAGGACTTTAATTAAATTCCAATTGAGAAACAATTTCATGTTATTATGGTAGTATGGAGCATGCCATATTATCATCATATATAACAAAATTTTCTCCTTATCTGAAATCTGGTACACTAGAGAGAACTATGCTAAAATGTAACACACAAAGTGACTACTGTACACACACACACTTTTTATGATTGTTTTTGTTATATATAATGGTGACTTTTACTTCTCAAGTATATAATTTACCAGTAGATCATATGCCATAGTGAAAAGATTCATTACCCAACAACGTCAAATCAGAGCTTTATAAAAGGTCCTGTGAGCAACTTAGTGAGAGTAAACCAGAAAGAATAGTAGAAAGTAATTGACATCACGTTGTTGCATATTATAGTAGTAGTAGAATCCCTGGCTCTCCGGCTCGTCATCATTATAGCATCAGCAACAAAATGAGGAAAACATGAGCAAACGCTTACGCACTACTACTCCATGTCTACTTTGTCATAATACGTCTGTAATGCAAGAACTAAAAAAAGAACCTTCATGCAAATAATATGTGCATAACACACCATCGCCATTTCATCTCAATTCCACTTGGCTACATACAAGTTTCATTGCTTATGGCACTAAGTTCTTTCTCAAGTGTGTACTCCACACCGAAGTGTACACAGAAATAACGTATTGTTGCACGCTCTAATGATCCTCTACTCTCTCTTTTGCTTCCTTTTTTTGCTCTTTGCTCCTCTCTTTCTTTCTCTCTCCCCTTTTCGTCGTCGTTCCTTTTTGCTACTCATGTTGCAAATGACTATGTGTACCACAAAACTCATGAATAATATATATGATCTACACAGCAGCGCCACATATTCTCATATATGTGCTTGTTCCATACCACAATAACAACTCTTTTCCCTTTCTCTCCATTTCTGTTCAACGTTGCATGTTGTATTTATGACAAAGGGAAATTCTGAGAAGCAGAAATCCACAACCACCAAATACACGAGCAAACAATGCACTTTTGCGTACATATCATTTTTTTTCTTCTGAGGTGAAAACATAAATGAAAGAGAGGAACACACAGAGAAAGAGAGAAAAAAAGCAAAGGAGTGAGTCTTCGACTAACCGTATTAAATAAATATATTTTGATGGTTTGTCTAAAAATGTTAAAAACTTGTCCCTTGCCAGCGGGCGCTATAAAATGGATGGAAAGATGGATGTTGTTTTTAGCGGTGAAACAATTTATTTTTCCTTTGAGCACACACTGAACAAAAAATAGAGTGTACATATTTGTGTTTCTATATATTGTTTATATTTTTGCGGTTGTTCCTTTTTTCGGGGAATAAACTTGTGGAGCAGAAGAATATAGGCTTATATACGTACTGTATAATATCAAGCCCTGCTCTTATGACATTACTTGGAGTGTGGCGAAAGGAGGAGAGCCACCGTGGAAAATGTGTTTCTCAATTTTTCTCTCGTTCTCCCCAGATGATTCATAAGAATAATAGATGGGCTCACATCAGAGTCACACGCGTACCAACCATATCTCTACGCACATAACTATATACTTTTCCTTTTACTTATATTTCATTCTTCTCCCACTTGAGGAGCGATGGCAGTGGTGATGGAGAATTCTGGATGGATGGATGTGGAATTGTAGTAAGCGTTTTCGTGTCCTGTGCTCATGCATGCATTACGAAAACACATCCCTTTCCCTGTTTACTTTCCATGTTGGTCCAACATTCCTTTTTGCTCAGAAATCAATAAGAGGATATGAACAGTAAGAAAAAAGACGTCATAATATTCAACAGTGCTATGTACACCAAACCAATATACTGCCAACATAACATACCATACGTCTGCATTGCAATGCCATCGCCATCAGCAGCATCTTTCATTCTTTTATAACAAACTACGCAATTTTGTAATAAGAGCAGAAAAAACAACCTTTCCATCCAAATATTTTAATGTATTATGTGCATTGGCATCAAGTAATACTTTTATTTTCTCTCTTCCGCAGATGGAATAATAATACTGTTATCATTTCTGAGAAAAAGAGATGAAAAAATCGGCTTAATCTCTTAAATTTATGTATGAGCAAAGACCAAGCTTGAGAGGAAATAAGAATAGCAGCGTGAGCACTTCTCATCTTCAGTTTGAGCTGAGTTTGAGCTGTACGAACGAGTTGAGTAGTTGTAATAAGTATGTAGTAAAGTAGTTCATCTCTCTCTTTCGTTCTTGCGAACAATATTATTTTATGCATACATTTTCGTTTATTTGGGACGATGGTTTTATGATGTTAGTAATATAATATAGCTTAAGTTCTCTTCATGCATATTGTTAGGAATCAGTCAGGGATTCATCGATATTTTTTTCTCTTCCAAGAAGTTGGAATAAAAAGGGATTCTAAAGTTTACCAAGTGCTCTATTCTATGGCATGTTCGTAGTAGAGACGAGTACTGGCACACAAGTAAAGAAATAGGTACTAAATATGCTTTTGAGTGTGTGTCTATTCGAAGAAGGGTATTGATTGAAGGAGAAAAGAAGACGATAGAAAAAAATAAAAAGTACCTTTCTGTTTGCCCCTTCTCCCCTTTCTCTTTACTTCCTTCTTCTTCTGCCCTTTCTACAAGTTCTTTGTACAATAGTAGTAATATCAAAGGGAACAAGCACATAATGTTTGTGTTTGGTACTTAAGTATATCCTCTGAGAATGAGTAAAGTAGATATGTGCCCACAATAGCTATTCCAACGGAACTGATTTTATATGCATATTGCATACCACCACTACCATCATGCATGTTGTCACCTCTCCTGAGAAATGCATACATTTTTTTACTACGTGAGCAGTAATAGCAATAATGGGATAGGAATCAATGTAAGCTCCTGTTACTGTTTTAAGATCTTTCTGTTTTCCTTCGAAATCACTTGAAAGTCACAGGTTTTCTTGCTGCATGAAGGATAGAATAGAGGTAGGAGATGTAACGTAGCGTGAGTGGTAAAAGCGACTAAAGAAAACGAAAAACTTTGCTTTTAATATTTGTCAAGGAATAGAAAAAGTTTTTCAGGACAAACTTCCATTTTACTTTGCTACTCTGAATTTCTGTTGTTGGTTGCTGTTGTACAGGTATGGGTAATAATGAATTGTACAATCTAAAAAACGTTATTATGCACAAAGGCGTCTATAATAAATGAGAGATTTTGCTATAAAGACGACAACACTAGACCACCAACAGAGCAATAAGTTTTTAAACGATGGAGAATTTTTCATTGCTTTTCTCCCATGCATCAAGTTTATTTAGATATTAGTCCTATAAAGACATGTTTAACCTGTAACAAGCTAAAATAAGTAGCAGGTTGTATACATACCTTTAAATGCAATGTATATAATGAACATCGTTAAAATAATCTGACAAAGGGGTTCATAGCCCATGACAGTCAATTTTTGGACGTTTCACTGATCGTTGTGTATCATGCAGACATGTATATATTTTCCCTTCTGAGTCGTGGGAGGGAGAGTCTACAATCTACAGAGAGAGAGAGAGAGACCAAATTACATGCTACGAAGCACACGCGACAAGACAGTGCACCTGAGCCATTCCGTAAGGATAAAAATATAATTAATCAAAAAAGTTTCGTATGTTTAGGATCATCGTGTTGTCGTCGAAAAATACGGTATTGATCTTGATGCGAACCATCACTGATCAATAGTTCCTATTTCACAATGAGCCACTAGAATGAAAACGATATGTATGTATGCATATGTACACAGGTGAAAATAAAGAGCCTTACAATTGACCATTGACCCATGTAAATTTAATTAATTTTTTTAAATGAACACTTTTTCTCATCTAAACAAAGAGCATGAAAATCGCTTGCTCAGAATAATGGTACACAATACTTAATGACCTTATCATCTCTAATATGATTATTTTCAGTTTTGATTGGATATAAACATAGAAAGAAGACAACTTGTCTACAGCGTGACTGCTCAACTCAGCTCAACTCTTGTTCCATGAATAGAAAAACGAATGTTTTTCGCAGACTTTCCCTGGAAAGATATCAAAAACTTGTTCCATACTTTTGCAATATATCTAGTATCTAATCTGATTAGAGTTCGCCCATTTTTCTACTCCATGACAGTAATCGTTCACTCTGCTTGATGTATTTAAGTCCATTAGGAAGTGTAAGGGAGTCGACTTTAGCGTCCTACTTACATCCTCGAGCAGCAGTAATCTCCACAAACTTACTATCACATGGAGAAAAGCCGACACCACCAACCGGAGATGAGGTGATGTTGTAGAACACATAATCATACTAGGTACTAGGTACATTCATGTGAACCAATACTTACACACGAGACACTCTACTTATCTCGTATGAACATGAAATTCTCTTAGTTTACGTATGAACATTTTTGTAAATTTCCATTTACCAAAGAAGAAAAAAACCTGTTTGTTTGCCAACATCCAGTATGACTTTTCTTTTTCCCACTACATGTATTAAACCCGTACTACCACCACCATTGCTTCAAAATACCAGCAACACAAGTGGAAAGACACCCAGACAGTTAGTTCTTTTTCCTAAATGTGTTCGTGACAGGCACAAATTAAACTTTCTCATTCAGCTTTTCACTTAACTTCCATTTATGTATGAACATAAAATACAAGCTACATTCATTTTACACTTTTTTCTATCTATCTGTATTATACATTCACATCATCATAAACCTTCTCATAGAAGAGCAACGAAAGGCGAAACTAAACAAATTTAAACACTAACTTTCATTTGACTTCTATTTAAGTAAAAAGCTGTTCCAATAGAGGTATTTTTCCATGCAAGAAAAAAATCTACCTGGAAGCATGGGACGCTTTTCACTTTCCTCCAAGAAGGATTTTTCTTTTCATCGAAAAGTGAACAAACAACTTGGCTTCTTCATGCCATAAAGCTATGATGGTAGCATTCCCGTGCATGTATCTGTTTCATTTTATCCTTATTCACAACAGACAAAATACACTCCCGTACAAACGCTTAATTCACATTATTCACATATCACTACGCAGGCAGCAGTTTAGTAAAAGTACTCTGTTATATAGCTTCAATAAAAGCCAGATAATAATGTAATGTACATTGTATACCATGCTAACATACCAACATACATATAATATTATGCCGTAATGAAATAAATTTACATTTATGTCTGCTAGGCACAAGCTAAGTGCTTACGCTAGAGGCTTAAGCTAAGGTCTGTACTCTGTACTTATTTACAAAACTGAGTGGCAGAAAAAACATTGTGCTTTGCTTTTTTGGAAAGACTTGAATCAATTAAAAACAGTTTTTTTAGAATTTAGGAGATTGGCAGACGACACACAGTTATCGTGAATCTCATAAATTGTATTGAAGTTTTTTAGGGTTCTCCAACAAAAATATTTACTCAACAAATTATTTTATAATTGTAATCTGTACAAATAAAAATGCTATTTTTAGTCTATTTGCGAGTCATGAGGAGATGGTTGTGAAGACAAATATTTGCGTTAGATAGTCGCTCCATAATTTTTGGTGAGTAAATGAATAGAAGCCTTGCCTTGGCTTATGATTTCTTGCCACATTTTAATGCTGTCAATTACACACTTTGCACTCATTTAATGATATCGTCAAAATGTGAAAATTGTATGGGTCTTTTATGATAGGGTGTAGTAATAGTGGCAGGAGAAATTGCTCTTTAGACACGTGCTGAGATTTTGTAGGTACTACGTTTCTTTGGAAGAGAATTTCATTTTGGTGAATTTCTTTTCATTACTGTTCCAGGCAGTTGAATATCAAAGAGACCAATTTCTGTTTTGCATGAGTGCTAAACCCTGTCGTCGGATATTTGTTGCAAACGACTTAAGATTATTTACGTATGATGAGCTGACTTGAACTACCCTATCGTCCAAAACTTTTTAGAGTCTTGTGAATAGCATCTCTTTCGAATAATATGAAAATGTGAATATGTCTGTCCACTTATGATGATCACAGTGACTAAAAAATAGGACAAGTGCGTCTCACTCTTTTATTCTCTTTTCTATGCAGATAGTGAAATACTTAGAATTCCCGTCATGCCTTCTCTGGCTGGTGCCAAAATTCTTACATTTTCAGTTTGTGTCGTTTGGAAGAGACGTAGCCATGCGGCTGGATGAAGAAAAGAAACTTGGAAAGATGATGATGACTATGCTTATAATATGTGGCCACATACATGAGGGTATAGTTACTCTTTGGTATAGTCGAAGTCAGCAAGTCAGCAGAAATAGTCGCAAAGTGAATAGATATTATTTCGATGAGACGAGAGAGAGAGAAAGAGAGGAGAGACCGGCAAAAAGACCACCGCCGACACCAAGGTGTAAGTAGTGCAATACATTTGAAATGCCTCACATTTTCCACATTGTATAATACCGTCGTAAATGAAGGAAACAGAGAATAAGGGAGATCCGGAACAGAATTCTCCTGTGTTGAGTAGTTGAGTGTGTGTACCCTCAATAAAATAAGAATGAAAAGGGGAGCGAGTCGACGAAAGTTGCGAGAGAAATGCTGGTTCTTCATATTATTCTCCTTTTATAAATGTAGAAGTATGCATACATGCACATGCTTTCACATTTGACTACATCCATACATAAAATGTGTATACTTTTGCTCACTTATCTGTATGTGCTTATACATCCATACTTCAAGGAAAGAGATTCATGGAAAGAAGTGATAGTAATGGTGATGATCATGATGCAACGGCAGTAGTATAAACTATTACTACAACCACTATGGCTTTATATGAAGCGATATTCAACTCAACTGAATGGTAAGCAAGGTAAAAGAAAGTACATAAATGAAAACAGTCTCAGTTCAGTACATGGTAGTATTTCTACAATGTATAATATATGATATAGAAGAGGGGATATATTATACATGTATACATATTGCTAAATGCTATAACAGATAACAGAATAGAAGTCGGGGAAGATAGTGATGACGAAACGACGATGCCATATCCAGCAATGGCACAGCTTTTCCACTTTTGCTGCTTTTTATCTTTGCATCGTTGCACAAAACAAAAACTGATGCACGCTCGTTCTTTCTTCTTCTTCTTTTGAGTCTACCACTGAAAGAAATACGAGGGGCATCCCATCATCTCTCGCACTTTCCTTTTAGCATTATTCCAACTGTCGCCAGTTGGATTCTTGAAAGAAGCGAAGCGAAAACGTCCACTTTTGTGCGACGAGCAAGGCCAAAAGAAACAAGCGACATGATTATTATGGTATCTTCTCATAGAAATCGTTAAAGAACATTATAAAGAATAAAGAAGTACATATCTTCATAACATCTAAATTCTGACGTCTGGGGAAAAAATGAACACTTGTCTGATATGTTGCTAGCATTATAAATGTGCTTTATTATCTTCGCGTACGCATTATAAGGACTTGTAAAAAGCTTGCTTTATCGTACAATCTTGGAAAAAAATATTTTAATCGAATTCATTTGTAAAATTTGCTAGCATAATGTGTGTACATATGAGCTCACACTGTATAAAGAATACTATCTAGCTGTGACCTGGCAATAAGTATAAAACACAACATGCACTGAGACGAGAAATGAGTTGAGCAACTAACCCTCACCATATTACACCGGTCACGACTTTCGACTTTCGTGCTTTTTGCATTTAACCTTTTCCTTCTCCGAGAAAGGAATAACGAATAGAACTAGACTTTTTTTTGCTTGGGAAGCGTAATTTTAAAAAGAGGAAAGTTTATGTGACTTCTTCTTGAAAGAATTATTTTCTTGGGGGTAAAGCAATAATAGAAGAAACATAAATATAATGTCTTTTTTCACTCCTGCTTACAACAGAGTAGCTATAACAGTGACGGTACATGATTTTACAGTGTGTCAGATACACTAGAATGCATACCTACTGCAAACATAGAGATAGCACTATAATCACCAAAGACGTAGCAGTAAAATGGGACATGGAAAGTTTTCACTTTCACAAACCACTGCGGAAGAGATAGTTGGTTGTGGTATGGTGGTGGTATGAGTTTTAAGAAAGTAAAAATTAAAACCTGTAGTTGCTTCATATTACAAAAGTGGTAGTCATTCCAGCAGGAGAAAAGTAACTTTCTTTTGTCTGCCGAGTTTCCTTATTGTCCCAATCAAATGGAGTACACGACAGTTAGTGGCTCAGTAAAAGAAAATGAGAATAAAAAGTTAAGTCTGAACTGAAGTCATCTAGTCGAGAGACTACGCGCTCCCACTTCCTATTATCTACCTAACCATACCTATGGTTATATGGTTCAGGTGGGGAAAGAACATCTCTCTTGATTTTCATTTTCACAAGCAAAGACAACAAACTCAAATGATAAATACAACAGACTCCTGGCAGCCTGGAAAATGGCTACAAACGTTACAGATTCAAATTGAAATACACATATATGGCTGGGTTTTTCCTGCCGAAAACAGTGGTTTTAACTATGAGAGAGTCCCTTATGTCTGTTTATGATATTTGTCATCCACTTTTAAGCACTACACAAAAATAAAGTCATGCAACATACAAACCATTTAAAACAAAGCTTTACGACTAGATATAACTTCAAAATACCTACATTTTACTTACCTAGTGTAAATTGCGAGTGGACTTTTTGTGTTTCAAGAAAAAACCGAAACAGTAGAGAGTAGTTTTTAAACGATGAGTTAGTCTGGTCCAGAGAAAAAAGCGAAAATGATGAAGTTGGCTGATGTGGTCTAGTTCTATATTGCACACTACTTTCACCACCACCGCTACCACTATATACTTACTTGAATGGTGCTGTTTCTGCTTTTCTTGTGGAATGAAGTGGAGTAGTAGTTTTTGTCGATTCTCTCTTGACTTTGGTTTGCTTTAACTTTTCTTGCAAAAAAATAGGAGAGAAGAGGATACTCCTGTTTCACTGCTGATGCTGATAGTGTGCGTTTTCTACTATTCACTGTCCAGCTTAATCTTTTTGACACCACCGCCGCCACCAGACTAGTGGCACTGGTGCTGTTGATGCAGTACAATTTTTGTCGCTGCGACTACTTTCGCAACTTTCACCAGGACCAGTTTTTTTGCGTTATTTCATACCTTCTCGTTTTAAAGACCCTTCTCACGTAATCCAACTTGGGATAACAATCTGTATCCGACAGTATATCACAACACAAGTGGTCTAATGTCCACACAGTGGGAAAAATGTGCTATGTTGACTTAACTGGTGTGTTTGTTGTTGTTGCTGCTGTTGAAATTGTGTATGAACAAAAAACTTTTTTTCTCTCTTTTTTTGTTAACAACAAAGAGGGACATACGTTCAATAAGGCTGGATTACTCCAGAGTACTAAAAAAGTGAGAAAAGACTGAGATCGAGAACAGCAGTAAAAAGTTGCGGAATTCTTAGCGGACACATTAACAGTGTATCTCGTATTGATGAGAATGATGACAACTTTGGATGTTCATCATGTGGCGAATAGAGTACTCTTTGCAAGTTGATATTATTGACAGAGAATAGAGCAATAAAAGCGATTGCATGCAGGTATTCCTTTCTATCTTTTCAGCACATCCCGGAAATATGAATGTACCATATCCTTTGAAACGTCAACAGTGAGGTGCTTATGAATCTATCCAGCAATACTCTTATGAATAAAAATTAGTCTCAGGGGGAGAAAAGTACACTGTTTTTCGTTTGGTATCACAAAATTTGTCTATGGTTCCTGATAAACTTTGTTGTTCAATTGGCTCCAAAAGAGTAAACAACGATAACGCTGCTGTGTGTGTATGATATATAAATGTTTATTACATAGCAAAAATGTATGAGATCATATCCGGAATGAAAGCTTGTTTGTGTACATGGTATGGTATGACAAGGGACAAGTGAAATTAATGCTAACTCACGTTCATACCGTTTGTTTTAAACAACGTACCAGTTGAGAGGACAAGCTCTTGAGAGAGAAAAAAATGTAGCAACTTACTCTGTAGACATTTTTGTTATAGTCTATGTGTACCAAGTAGATTCATTCACGAGTGGTGAATTGCAAGGAGGGATAATGTTTTGGCAGGAAAAGAGTAAGTTTAAGTGAAAGCTCCAGGTTCTAAAAAAATTGGGTTCGTTGATGGATTCCAACCCACTTGAACAAGGGCTTATACTAATCGCACAATAGCCCTTCTTCCCAACTCAACTATCATAATATCATGTTCTCTGATGCTACAAAATATTACACGATTACTTTATAGATATAGAATTCACGCAGTTGTGTGTGTAATAAAGTTTAGTATACCAAAACACAAAGGAAAACTTGGTGGGATTGGACAATGGAGACAAGTAGAAAAATGATGTCAGTTGAAAAAAAGTTATAAAAGATTGAAGAAAATGTTGCCTTGCAATAAGAAAATGTCCTTCTCTCCTCCTTTAATCGCCTCTCCGTCTCTCTTCTCTTTTTTTGGTACAACAACAGGGGAAAAATGCTCTTTCTCCCTCTCACTGTCACCCGACGTATAAAATATTATATTACGACGCGGCAAAACAAGAGAAACTAGTAGTTGCGATTCCGAGAAAGGATGAAACGTCTGATCTTGCTGAAGTGATGTTGGCCCCGACAGACAGAAAAAAAGTACATGCACCTCGTGAACGTTGACAACACACTGCTCTTTTCCAATTCGTGACTTCTCTGTTTTCCCTCATCTCCAAGACCAAGCCACCGGGTTCAAGCTAGTACATGAGCTATATAGGTAGCTTTGCCGTTGGTGTAAGACATTACATTGGTTGATGTGGTGCTGCTGGATGGAGGAAAAAAGATCTTCCAGGCAGACAGAGGCGAGCTTTTCTCTCCCGGAGTAGCATTCACTTTAACATACCACCACTACTACTGCCATCATCAGTAACATCCATACCATCACTGTTGTTTTCAATCTAAAAACTCAACCAGCAACAAAACAAGTGAAATGCCTTTCTCTCTGGTTATTATATAGTTAAAGCAGTAACTAAAAAAGAAAAAAAAAGACGAGAAAGGAAAAGGCTATGGCAAATGCACAAACACAGGGAATGCCATTAATATAGGCTGCTTGCAAGTAAGTAGAAACAGTCTAGTACAATGAGAGCATTGCCTTTAGAAAAGAATATGTGCCGACTTTGGAAGCTCCCAAAACATCTTCCATTCTCTGCTTGTCTCTCTATTCCTCTGCTACTGCTGTTACTTTAGTACTGCTTACTTCCATTAGTAGGTTTGATCTTACTTTTATGAAATACAGACATACCATATAAATTGAACATAATGTGTATGTATGTACTTTTTCCGTAGATATACATACATAAATACATGCTTTCATATTTTTCATATGCTTTCTTTGCTTTGCTTTCTCCTCCTGCAGAAGAAAATATACATGTTTAATAGGGATAGAAGAGAGGCAATGAAGGATCACGCTCCAATCCTCTAGCTTACGGTGCGTCGACATGGGGTAAAATGCTGTGTGGTGATGGTGCTGTGCTGTTGGTGAAACTTTGCAAAGCGTAAAAAAATATATTCTCTTATGTTGTTAGAGTTATAAGATTCATTGTATAGATATATGCATACAATATAGCGTGTTACGTTACGTTTTATGTATTTAGAAGAAAAGTAGTAGTCTGTCGTATCGTAGGACAAAGGGAGAAAGAGCTGTGAGGCTATCTTTAAGAGAAGCTAAATTTCTCTTTCTGTCTCTTAGAACAAAGCGTGATGATTGTGCTCGAGACCAGTAAGTACACTTGCTACATCCTTAATAAGTAAAAGAACAACTTTATAGTGAGGTTAGTTTTATGTGTTTTATGCATAAACATTGGAGTTTCATATTATGAGTGTAATTTGACAGTAGACTGTATAGTATATAAAAATATATAGCACTGCCTGATAACGAACATAGAAGGAAAACTTTAAAAGCAAGTAATACCAACACCAACAACCAAGGAACAATGTAAACGAAAAATTGAGGATCGAAAAGTGGACACTTGAAAAATAACGTGTATTTATACATGTTATAGGTGGCAGGCGAAGGGGAGCAAAACAAAAAAAAACAAGTGAGTTTTTAGAGGAGAACGCTTAGTATTTTCGTATTTTCTTGGAGAAGTAAGTTGAATGGCTGTCTAATATGATGGTTTCTTCGGTTATGTTTATGGGGAAAGGAAGATGCTTGCGCTATACTGTAGGTACTTGCATATTATCAGCTTGCTCTTTACGGTTGTGTGAATAGAGAGAACATGAGTTTACATAGTAATGGTTCTCTACTTCATTTCAATGACTGATTTTATGACTTGGTGAATATAAAGAAGTTTGCAAGCCTGCTAACTTTTCTGAAAGAACTTTCACCTGGTCCCTTTTTACTTCCAATGTGCCTCATCAATTCTTGCGTCAGGGAAGAACACAACACTGTGTAGGGCCAAACAAGAAAAATAAGTTATTTACAAGAGTGTCATGCAGCATGATTTATGAGAAAATTTCTAAGAGTTTTCCTTTCTTTACCTACTAAATATTTAGGTGTGTTTATCCTAACATTTAAAAATAGCTTTTAAAAATTCTTAAAACCCGAAATTTCGCTCATTTCATTATGAGCTGATTAAGGTAAGTAACAACAAGGTTGTTGAAACGCCTGATATCAATGATTTTATAAAGGATATAATGACGAGAAAGAAATAATAATTAGCCCACAGTATACGTTAGCCATTAAATCATCGGACGCTCTTGTAGAAACATATTAATAGCTCTTGTATTAAAATTTTCACCAGTCGTTTTAAACATTTCTTTTCTGCTTTTCAATCAAGTGCTCTTTCCAGAATTGATTCGTGGTAAGAAAAGTGGAAGTAAAAAGCCATTATTGCACTGTTACATGTTATTTGCATCCATATAATTTCAAAGATCCGAATTCAATCTAAGAATGCAAATGTAGTAATGGAAAGCATGCAAACTATGATGATGATGATCACAACTTTTCAGTTTTTCATATTCTTGATTCACCCCACATCTTACCAAAAATAGAAGGCACACGATATTTGTTTATCCTTATTATTATAAAAGATGACATGAAGTTGTGGAAATTATCAGTAATAAGAGTTTGTTGAAAATCCATATTAATTCGGTTTTAGGGAACATCACTTTATTTAACGTCTCCCTTAAGTAAAAAAACGAATCCGGTACAGTACACACATTGGAAACAATCATACTCATACCAGAATGTTATAATAGTGTAATATAGGAAGTTTTCATGATGAAAAACTATTGCATTAGTCTCACACATTGGTGTTGCGTCGTTGTTTTATAATAAAATTATGAAAATGATTTCAAAGAAATAGTGAAGCTCAACTAAAAGCATACAAGTTGTAAGATTACACACACGGTAGCAGAGTTCTAAGATCATTCCGGATAAATAAGACGCGCATAGATTTTTCCAGTAATACATAAATGCACTTAGACACGTACACAGACAAATGAATATAATTAACTAAACCGTAAACAGATCACAAATGTTGAACTTCGTATATTTTAGGGCAACGTTTAACGTACGTACGTGTATACACTTGTTTACCCATTTTCATCAAAGTTGTGCCTAGCTGTGCAGATCATATTTTTATAAGTATCATATCGATACGATACCATCTTGTCGTAGGTGACTCGTTTCTCTTATAACATATATGAGAAGTGTTAGCCTAATATTTTTCATTGATTTTCATTGTTTTGTACATTTCATAAGTAATGAATAAAATTATCGTTAATCATGTAACTAGATTAATCCCGCTTCCTGACGGTTTGAAGTCAATATCTTGCTCAGCGCAGAAGTCTTTAGTAAGCGGGAGACAATTCAGTAACTTGCAGATTTCACAGTCACCAAATCCAGCATAAAAAATGACTAACAAAGTTACCAGAATGGCAAAATATCCTGCCAGGCATATCACAACTTCTAGCCATTTCCTAAAGAAAACAATAACAATAGAAATTTGATAAAGTTCTTATAAAATCAAATACTTGGATGATATAACCTAGAGGAATTTTGGCAATAAATAACCAAAAATCAATTACCTGTATGTAGAATATTTTCCAAAAGCGATATAGGGCATGAAAGCATGTGACAGTAAAAATCCGGCACAGAAGCCAACAATATGTGCGAAATTGTCGACCCACGGTAAAAATCCTATCAAAAACAAGATCGTCAGGACCAATAACATTTTTCCTAACGCCTGCCACGGTCTTCTTAGCATTCCCCACATATGTAGAAGTTCCACAAGCAAACAAGCCATAAGGCCGTACTGCCCACCTCCTGGACCAACCTGAATACCAACAAAGAAAGTGAGGCTTGTAACGGTTTTATTGTAAACGTAAGAAGTAAAACTATTTTATAGCTTTGTTCCGGGAAGTAAAAATTAGCTCACCTCGGCACGATGCGGTTCAAGGAGGACTGACGCTAAATTCCCCGCAATCCCAGAACCCAAATAAATAATTGCGACACGCAACGGACCAGCCAGTTTCTCTAGATCTCGCAGAATAAACCAATGAAGTGTTAAAGTAATCATAATATGACCCAGTCCAGCATGTAAGAAGAGTGATGAGATCAACCGATAAACTTGGTCGGGTTGCTCTTCAGCAATAAAAGGAAACATCCCACAAACATCCTGTCCAAATAAAAGATGAAAATGTTACAAATATTCTTTCTACGAAATAAAAGTAAAATAATGTATGTACCTGTACGCAGGACACTTGTGAGCAGAGAGATGCTTCTTCGTGGAAATAGCCGTTGACGAAACGGCAATACTCCCTTGTCGTTATCACACATTTTGCGTGAATTCCAATGCAACAAGGATGCCCAATTACTTCACATACCTGTAGGAAAGAATAGATTCATTAGCCAGGGTTCTTACAAAATACAATTTTACTACAATAATCAGTACCATATGCTCAGCAGTCTTGTCTTTGGTCGTCATTCCTGTGATTCCTCGTGTTTTACGACATATAGGCCATTTCGTGATATCATCAGGCCACTCATATGGTGCAACAGAGGCTGGAGCTTCACAGAACCTTATCAAAAGAATAATATACGGTTAACAAAACATTATATACGCCAATGCGTTAGCATAATGTCGACACTTGACATACTTTGGATCCAGTCCACATACAGAACCAGATATTCGACCTCCTGGGCCTTCCTCCCTCGTCCACTTCTTCCACGTGGAGAGCAACCCCTGTGAAACATATTGTAATATTCCACTTTGCAAATACAATTTCTCCAGGTTTGAATAAATAAAAACATCAAATATCATAATCAAGCTTAAACAAATGTGTTTTATCTAAATCACACGAATTCATTTACAAAATAAAGATCAATACCCACTACAACACCAAACAAATCACACAATAAAAACTCAATATGTAAATTCGTATTTTAAGTTAATTTAAAACGTAAAAAATCAAAATGGTACAATGATTGTACTTAGTTAATGCAACTCAAAATTCAAACAAACAACCTACTGAGGTTAAAGAATTTCACTTACTGATCGGCTCACTCCTTTGATCTGCATGTAATTAATTTTTGGCACCAAGATAATGAGTATTAATTTAATTTATTTCATTTACACATTTACTCTTACATCTAATTTAACCTGTCATATTAAAATGTTTGAAGAGGATCTTACCGAGCATTCATTTCTAGACGACTGTACGCATCCGGAGTTGTCGTTACGTATACAGCACGCTGTCTGCCTTTCCTTATCACGCGTTTCTATTATACGACGATGAATCGCTTCGTCCATCCTCATGCATGGTGCAAACTTTGCCCCAAGATGTATCAAATCCGCCTTAAAACAAGAAAATTCGAATATTACAAAATGTCATTCAGTCACAGCTACAACATTAAAATTAAAATGTTTATAGCATAATAGCCTAAGGCAAATTAAACAACACAACAATAAGATAAATTAGCTTGTACCGCGGAAGGTCCTATCCAAAAATTGGCTGGCTGAATAATTTCCATTTGTTGCAGACTAAGGGAAGTGACTAGGACAAGCGAAGATTTACGATGAAGGTCTAGCCCCACTGGAGCTAAACCATAAGTAATCATTGACACAACTAAAATAATAATTTGCACAACTGAGATCCAGTAAGTAAAGTACGGGCGGAAGTCTTCGTATTCGTCGATTAAAGCTAATTTAGATGCAGTGCTTGTTGGTTGTCGAAGCCCTTGTCGGAACTGCTGCCTCTCCGAATTGTCTAAAACTTTATTAAGGAATTGGGTTGAGATTCGGTTGGAAACACCCATTCCTCCGGAAGAAGGATAAGTACGAGCAATTCTCCAATGAAGCCCACGACTGAACAAGAATTTAAAAACGTTTATAATCATTTCACAAAAAATACATATTTGTAATTGAAACTATTGAAAGAGTTGGATGTACCCCGGTGGCTGGAGGTGATGAGCAGAATTTCTATGATTATCTTCCAAATCATCAAAAAACATTTCTTGGGGAGATATCGTTATGTTGGGAGGAATTTCGGCCAATGTCGCTGGGCTGATAGATCTACTTTTGGTCCTATCCCTTGACATCTGACTATCTAAAGGAACTCGGCCAGGTGAAGTCGATCCAGCTCCAGGATTCGTGTCAGAACCACAACCCGCTCCAGCAGCCACACGTTGACCAGTTCTACCAAACCGAAGGGACTGCGCAGAACAACAAATATTATCATTAATTCAATTGTTTCTTTAATACAAATACATTTCCGGCTCTAACAACAATCCAGTAATTTACCCAAAATATCCAGCGTAATAAGTTCCAATAAATCACAAACACATGATCTTTCTTTCTCGTCCTTCCGGCTCTTCCAGCCCGTGCTGCCGCTGCAGCAGCCCTTTGATCCATACTTGGAACTCTTCCGTCAGGCTGATCATGCGCCAACCCAGCCATATGAGCACCTCCATGTGGTGCATGCCCATATCCATAATGTCCCATGGGTTGCTGATAAGGACTTGGAGGCGGCATGGAATCTACATTGCGCTCAGAGTATCTCCGGGAAGCAAAGCGTTTTCTTCTACTCAACCACTCCTCCTTCAACTGGGTAGCTTCATCCAATCCGAAAAACGTTTTAGTTGCCTCCCGAATGTACTTTCGAACCACAGCCCATTGTGAATCACGTCTCGTCTGCATACTATTCAAGGTGCCATGACTTGCACCATGCTGGATTGTCCCGCTGCTTGGACCAGGTCCGTGGCACGAACCACTAGGTCCAGCAGAGCTACTGGCGACATTGTTCTTGTTACTTCCGCTTCTTCCGGAACCCTGGCCACCCACAGCACCACCTCCACAATTGCTTGGTCCTGCAGCTCCACTGACGTGGTAGCCTCGTCTTGGAGAGGGAATGTTCCCTGAGTTCCTCCTGCAAATTGGAATACCACAAAAGTAGCATTGGTTATCCGAGGTAGAAACATAGCTGGTGTGTGTATCAAACTGGTCGTCGTAACAAGTATTTTCAGTGCTTTCCGACTCGTTTTTTTTCAATACATCCACTATTTCCCTCGCACAGTCGTTTCTTTTCTGGGGAATCATCTTTAGATGATGGAAGTAAACTATAACGACATAATTGCACGTCTCCACCACTCAAGTCAATAGCCACTGGCGAAATACGAGATTTAGGCCCTTTTTTATAGTGACTCATTATTTACGGTGTTTTCAGTTTTACTATTGTACCAACCCAATATGAATGTTCTAATATCATAATGTGACGGCTTAAAAGCATTTTACTGATGCGGCGCCAGGAGGATATATTTTGTCGTTAAATGGCTTATTAGCTAACGAAAACATTGATACTAAAATGCATGTTTTCATATCAAAGTGTCAACACCAAAACACTCAAAAATCTTAAATGCAAATGCACCCAGGTGTATGCACATAGTACATTGTAATCCTATGTTATGTAGCTAGCTCGCGGCAATACTATCACAAAATGGGGCAAATATATCAAATATAAGGAACGGTTGTCCTTGTTTGTTATGTGTCTTTCTTTCTGCTTCGTTTGACTTGTCTAAATAGACAGTAAGTTTTAAATACTTTTATGTCTCTTAACTATGAAATGAAAAATAGCCAGTGACATTTTTCAAAGTGTATTATAGTTCATAGTAGTCAGAATAATGGACTCATGAATGAGCTTTCTCATCATTACAATGAGTACCATTTAACTTACCAGGGATTATTCGTAGGATAATCCGAGTGCCGAACCACACAAGTGGGTAGCAGGTCTGGCACTCCTCCAGACAGCGTTGGAGCTGGAGGTGGAGAGTTGCCTGGAGGACTAGTTGCACCCAAACTGATTCTTCGGCCTTCCGATCCAGAACTCATGAGAGACCACTGTTCTGGAAGCTGCGTAGTCATTACCGCTTTATCTGACATTTCAACAACTTTCTTGCTAGGGCTTTCCATCACCGACGATTTATACTTGGATTTATTTGGTGTCACAGAAGACACTGCAAGTGGGTCATTACTACTCCCAAGCTCAATAGTTGTTTTCACCAGATTTGATCCAACGGCTCCCTCTCCTTGATTTGATCGTTGGGATTGACTTTGAATGTCTGGAGAAAACTTTATCCTGCAGATTGAAAAAAACAGACACTCAATTATTTACTGAACCTAGTATACCTGTCGTTTGGAATATTGAAATCGCATTTTCATAATATGCTTACACAAATCTTGGTTGGTTCCGTTCTGTGGACAATGTCACAGAACTACCTAACGAGGACCCTCCTAATTCCCCCATTCCGCTGCTATTTCCTCCCCCAGCAGCTCCACCGCTGTTTGCAGCAGCAGCCGCAGCTGCTGCCGCCGCTGCACTCCCACTATTGTCTAATCTTATCAAGGAGATGGACCGATCTATGTAGTGCGAGTGTTGTGGGGAAGAGGGTCGTTGTAAGGAAGCTGATGGATTTGAGCCGAGTTGCAGTGAAGAAGTCGAGTATATTCTTGGCTCCTCTAATCTGAGAATATTTGAACTTTGCCCTGGCGGACCACCACTGACACTTACTCCACCCATTGCCCCTACACCCACGCCATACGTTCTTAGACTAGATGATGATGTCCCATGCCCAGTGGCACCCATTCCAGAATTAGAGGGCCCCTGAGTAATTCCAGGGTGATGGTAGGCATTTTGGGCAGATGGAGTATCGTAAATTTTCCCTTCAGTCTCAGAGGGAAAGTTCCTATTAACTGAGTGCCTTGGATGACGTGATAATGTTGACGTGTAATATATATCACTTCTCGGATCGCCGTATGTTGATGTATCACTGCCGTAATAAGTTGAGTATGGATGATTGTTGCTTCGTCTAGTGTAACATGATCTATTTAAGGTGGCACACGCTGGAACATCCCTGTAATTTAAAGCATTTAATTTTGTTACACATGTCATCACAGTTTGAAACAACTTGGTCAAAATACATGGTATTTTTTTGATAACTTACCGATATTGAAGAGGAGGATGAGGAATGGTGTTAAAATGTGAAGGTGACGGATGTAGAGGAATCGGTGGAGGAGGGGGATGATAGAACTGATGGCAGCATGGTGGTGGCTGGTATTCTACCATTGTTCTCCCACTCGCCCCATAAGGCGGTGTTCGACTATACGCTCTGCTTGGACCAAGGTTGTACGCTGAAGGGTCCCCCATGGTGGAAGCGGGGGACGAGGAATGATGACCTCGACTGGGGGAATACTCCCTATAACGATATCTGGGAGCAGCCCCACTTCCACTTCTGCTTGTTGTGTAAAAGCTTCCATATTCCTCTTCGTCCGACGCTTTCATTATTCGTGGCCAAGGAAAGGGCTCACGTGACACGAGAATATGTTGTCAAAATTTTGACGAATTTATTGGAAGATTTCAAATGTAATGCATTTTTATTTTTTTATCTCTTAGCACGAAGACGTCGATGAAATGTATAGATTTTTTTTACAAATTAGAACGCTTATATCATAACAGTATAAGTAATGCACAAAACATTTGTATTACGTACTTGTGTAGTAAGGATTTTTTTTCTAACTTGAAGGTATTTAGGAAGGAATCAAACTGTTTTCCTGTTCATAGTCGTACCCTGAACTTATAGCCTCAATTAAATTTAACCCCAAAAAAGAAGTTGTGTGCTTGTATTATTTATTTTTTTGAAGAAGGAAGGGTGGAAATGGTTCACTTTTTCTTTGGCTTTTGTAAATTTATTTCGATGATGACCTTTTTTTATTGAGTATTCATATTTCTTTTGTTTTAGGTCAGTTTAAATAGAAAACTTTTTGGGAAGATGAACACATCCAAACACAATAATTGAGATATACTTATCCTTCTACTTTCTCAAAACCATTCCATGTTTTTATCCTGCAACTTCTTATTTATTTCTTGTAACAAAATTTCCTTCTTTATTTTTGAAAACCTACACGCTTATTTAATTTATTATTCCTACTTTGTTTTCTATGTACATAAAATATAAAAATGGAATTTTGGCCATGTAAAATGGTCAGAATATTTGTATATTTAGCAAAATATTTTATATTAAAAATGTGTAAAGATTTTTTTCTTGTGAAAACACTTTCCCTTTTTTTGTTCTCTCTTCTTACCTCTCTCTGTCAATATATTTATACAAATAACTTCAATCTCTTTTTACTTTCCTTGTTCCTCCATATTACATACTAAATTAAACAAAAGGTTGAACCTACATCATTCCTTTTTCTTCTCGAGACGCATTACGTTTACAACATTGCATTCTTACAGCAGTAGTTGCAGTTAAACCATAACACAATAACATTCTTGTCTAGTATATATAACCTATCTATTTATTTCAAAGTAAAAGGGGAAAAAATGAAAGAATAAATTCTGTTACACACTTACACACCTTCCCAATAAAAAAAGGAACAGCAGAGAGAGTTAGAGAGAGAGAGCACGAAGAATAAGAAAAACCACCTAATTCTACTACCTATAATTGTTTAAGCTTTCAGCTATTGTTCTTTTTTTTCTTCTCTTCTCTTAGACTGCTGTACAAACTAAGTGCTTACTTTTATACATTTTTACGTACACAGGGTCAGTGGGTCAACGACAATGATAAAAGGCGCAAATGAGCCAGAAGAAAAAACTTTCACTTCTCAAACATATTATATATATTTATTTTTTTGACTAAAAAGGAAATAGTGGAATATGACAATGAAATTTTCTTTGTGTTTTTAACAAATTTCTCTTTCACTTGAAGAAAAAAAGAAAGCACAGGAGAGAAGAATTATGTATTGTTTTAGTACACTTAAAAATTTCTATCAAGGTGAAAATTTTGCAAGCCCTGCCCTATACACTGTGTATGTTTTGTGTGTGTGTGTAAGTAAGTATGATGGAGAGAAATGTAGCAATAATAATATTGAGGAAAAAGTCAACAGCAGTGGTACTTGTGTCTATGTATATTTTACTAGAAATTTTTGTTCTTATGTGAGTATGTGTGTTAGATAGAGTATCTCTCTATGTTATTCGCTGTATATTTTACTTTACTTTTACGTGTGTTGTTAGTTTGGTGCTGTTGGTAAAAGGAAGTAAAGGGGGAAAGGAGCATAGTGTAAGTTTAGCAAAAGTAAGTATGTTTGGATCAGAGTATGTAGTCAGTGATGAAAAGTTATATGTGTAGAAGAGATGCTAGGAAATATTTTTTTCTTCTTACTTCTGAGCTGTGTGTGCACTACATTTTCGTTGCGTTACAATTTATTATAAGGTTCCTGGAACTGGTTGTAGCTAGTACACAAAACAGTAAAAAGTAAACCGTAGATTGCTAATGTAATAGGCTTTCTACCTCCCTAATGTTGCATGCACTTTCCCGTTTACGGGTTGGGATTTGGGATTGATGATGATAATCCTTTTTTTCTCCCTTATCAAAATATACATACATGTGATGCCAACTTACATTTCATTTCACGCACAGAAGAGAGAAGAGGAAGGGAGAGAAAAACCTTTATACATATTTTTTTCTTTGAAAGAGAGCAGAATAAGTACAGGACATATGCCATTAAAACATGCACATAAAATGTATATGAAGTGCATAGATACATTAACGAGACTTCACCATGGACTCGGTGCCTTTATTTGAAGCTTGCTTTATGCAAGCTTCAAATAAAGGCACCGAGTCCATGGTGAAGTCTCGTTAAGATACATATGAAAGACCAAAAAAGTAAAAGATGAATGAGGATAGTGAACTGTTCAGAAAAAAAGTTTAATTCTTGTTCGAAACATTCATTCTTGCATATGTGTACACAGGGAAAAAAATGTATGTAGTCATATTACATTTTTGTCAACCTAACCATGTGTGGCCTGAAACCTTTTTTGTGTATATTTTGTGAGAAATGCACATATTGCATGTTCAAGAAAACTTTTTATACTTAGGTTACTTTCGCACACACACACATTTTACTTGCAGTTAAAAAAATGTTTTACGGAAGAATGTTTCCCGTCATCGTCTTCCCAACTTTTTTTGGAAATCATTCTTGCTTTGTTTTTGCTGTATATATTGTTCCTTGTTGTAAAAATGTATGCAAGTTAGAAAGACTCTCATCTCTTCTGCTAGTGAAGTGCTAGAGCACTAAGAGCACTAGCAGTCATTATACATTTTCTCTTTAAGCTAGACAACATAATATCATCAATGATCATAAGGTGTAGCCAAGTTGATGTTGTTTTTTGAGAGTGTTGGCTCACATTTTAAGATGAACCATAAGTACTGTAGGCATATGCACAGACGGAAAGTTTTTTTTTGCGTGAATCGTATATGGTCAGAAAGACGTCTGTCTAATATTTTAACGGGGTGCTACAAATATATATACAAGTTACACACAAAATGGTACAGGAGAAAAATAAAAAAATTCTCGGCAGCCCCGAAGACTAGGTTTTCCCATCCTCCCACCAGAGTATTGATCCGATCCAAGTTACCCGAATAGCATTCACTCACACAGTCTTTCTAGGTTTTTTTCTGGCTTTGCTGTTGCCTGGCCTGACACTACTCTCTTTCACACACAAACACTCACTCTTTTCTCCACCCGACCCCATGACGAAATAACAGAGATATACTTACTTTGCTTACATATTTGACTCTCTGATGCTGTGTATTTGTTGTATACATGTAGCTTTATAACAAGTTGTACACATATGCATCCCTTTTGTAAACAAGCTTATGTGCAATAAAGAATAGTCAAGTTTAGGTATATGGTATGCAATGCATGTAGATGATATGCCAATATATGCCAAAAGGAATATAAGATCGTTCCCCTTTTCTCTCTCTGGTATTGTGGCTATGAGTTTCCCAATAACATGTCCTGGAAAATAGGTAAAACAAGTAGGTACACCATTTCACATTGTATACCCGACCTCATATGGCATGGCATGTGTAAAAATTCTTTTGATTTCAAAAAAAAGTTATATATTGTAAATTGGTGTTCCATTTCCCCTATGGTTGGTTGTTACGTAGTCATCATATCGCATCGCATCATATACACACTTCCCCTTTTACTACATTTGGAAACCTTTTATGTCATAATGTACTCCACTACTGCACTGTATGAACAAAGTACACACGGGTAATCTTTTGTGTGTAGGTATACCCAAAAAAAAGAGTAGGGAAAGATCCCAATTTTAGGCTATAATACAATATGCAATATAACTTGCTTTTCCATTTCATTCTCATTCGTGGTTTTGTGTAAAAACAGCTTTTTACATGGGAAAAAGCTCTCTCACTTCACTCAATACTTTACTTCCAGAGCAGAGCTAAGATCCACGGATTTGAAAGTGTAAAGTGTTCACAGAAGAACCCTTTCCACACATTTTTATGTTCAGTGTTTTGGTACGAGGTACGGGACACGTTTTCTTGTAATGGCTTTGGATCCAGTAAACCATTGTAATAATATGAATCTTTCGCTGTTTACACTTTTCCCATGAAATGAACCAAGTTGGAAAATGGTTCTAAAATTTCTGATGTGTTGTGATCCTAGTGTCGTTACCATTTATTCTTACACACAAAAGCAAAGAGCTCTACCACCACACAACTTTCACAAAAGTGTTGTCGTTACATTACGTTTATGATAGTTATACAGAAAAAAAGTTCATCTATGGGAAGGAACACGGAGGAATAAATGTATGGTTTTGGGGGAGAATGTTATGATTTGGCAAGTTGAATGCTCGTTTTGCAATGCCATATTGTGTCTTTGCCAACTTATGTATTTAAATGATCTTAAATGTATTGTTCTAAACTTGTACAAATTATAGCGTTCAAGAACGGATTATATGCTTGTAGATACAAATTATATGCAAACCATTCCACTTATCCACTACATATATTTCATATTCCCTAAGAATTGAGAATGTTTACATATATGCAACATAACAGTGCGTATATATTCGTAATAGTAATGGTCTGTAAAAGGGTATTTGATTATTGTTGATGCGTAAAAAATGCGTAACTGCTGCGTATGTAAGTTACATAATGTATTGTGTAGGAGAAATCATGGAATATTTTTCATTGGAGGAACTAATCAATAACAAATTGGCTACACGTGCTTTCTATATACAATGACTTGTTCACACCTTGGTTTTTGGTCCATTTAAGTAACCGTATTAGTTTTTAGTGTAATTCATAGGTACAACAACAACGCTGGAATCGCTGCCTTGATTCCTGCCATGTCGTTACAAAGGCTATAAAGTTGTGGCATTTGCAGCTGTGGCAAATGCCACAACTGCATGCTGAGGCATTTGTGGTAATGCAAAACAATAAAATAATCTTTTATAAACGAAACTGAATTACAGTAACATAATTCACAAAGTTCATTCAGTAGACAGGTAAAACAGAGTTTCCACAGAATGAAACAATTTATACAAAGGTATCTAGGAAAAACGTCTGAATTGAAATTCAAAGAATGAAGCGAGTATAGAAATCTCATAAATCTTACGTTTATGTAAAACATTTAATCAAAGAAAACCGAAACCACGATGTCATTTACTAATTGAAATTGGAATAATACTTTGTCAGATTTGTCAGAGAGGTGATTTAATTACAAGTGCTTATACGTTTAAGTTTAAAAAAGATTACGAACAAACAAATTATGAAAAATGCGTTTAAACAAATTAAAGGAGCAATGATGATTGAACAAACTTGAACAAAACGCAATGTAAAAAGTGCGTATGAAAAGAAGATGAACAAAGTGAAGTAGCGTCAGCGTCAGGCTTCACTTGTTCATACCAAGTATACACACAAGTGTATGGGGCAGACTGAGACTACTTGGCAGTTTGGCAGCTCATACAAAATAATATTATTTGTCGTTGCAAAACAAATAGATTTTGTTTACGTCGTACGTATGTATAGTTCTGTCCTCAATGCATTTGCATTGCATTGCCTTTATAACTTCTGGTTTGTTTACATCATAAAAAACATCTGTACGTTTTGCAAAATTGTGCAGTGTTTTAAATTTTAATTAATAAAAGTAAATTAATTTGTACAGCTTTTTGAATTGGTTATATTCAAATCAGTGCTTGTTTAATTAGTGCAATTAGAGAAATTAAACAAAACTCCAGTGGAGTGGAGTGAAACTCTAAATAATAAAATAGGATCACAGATCAATACTTTGTTATCGGTCTAGTTAATTCAATTTATGTGCAGTTAGTTGATTTATAGCTTTATAGCTAGTTTAAATTTCACCCAGAGACCTGAAATAATTCAAAATGGGGAAAGGTTTCAATAATTACATGTGTAAGAAGTTCTTCCATCCTGGCTCAAGGGATAACTTGAAAAGGGTATGGATGGCGGAGCAGAAAGCAGCCGCTTACAAACAGAAACAGGAGGAATTGAGAGTTCAATATGAAAAGGAGCAGGATCTGTATAATAACAAGTAAGTAATTATCCAAGTTTTAAACTTTCAAATAGTAATGCTATGATTTGAGGAATAGTTGTGGATTTTTACCTGTCTTTCTAATCGATTCTTTTTTATTTTGTTTTAGGGCATTGCTGAGCAAAGAAAGCAAAGAAAAGCTAAGCGTCAACTTTCTGTACGAACCTCCCCCGGGTATGAAAAGAGAACGAGAACGTGAAGCAGGGGAACCAGAATTCAAATTTGAATGGCAACGAAAATTTAATGCTCCCAGAGAAGAGTAAGTCATTAATCATTATCATGATTCGATAAGATTTTGTGATTCAGTTTTATAAGTTTAAGCATCAATATAAGAACTTTAACTAACTCATCGTATTTATTTTTTCAGTTATTGCAAAGGAAATGAGGAAATTCGTGATCAACCGTTTGGGATCCAAGTTCGCAATGTACGCTGTATCAAATGTCATAAATGGGGCCACATTAACACAGATCGGGAGTGTCCACTTTATGGCCAGGCTAATGATGTACTAGGCGTTGAATCAGATCCTCTCCTATTGATGCACAAAATGAGGGAAGAGGAAGGACTTGCGATGAAACATAGCGTTTTCGGAATGCGTCAGAATGCACCTGCGTCCAACCAAGTAAGATGGCCCAAGTTTATATTTTAAATCGTCTGGGTCTACATATGAGGCAAGTAAATTTACTAATACATAAATATTTTATTGTGAAATTTTAGGAACTTTTGGATGAAGATTCAGATGATGAGAAGGAACCAACTGCGGGAGGCAGTAAATCCAATGGCAAGGATGCTGAGACAGAATTTCTGAAATCATTAACCTTGGAACAAAAACAGAAATTATTAAAGTATGTTATCTTATAATGCAATAATTTCCATTTATTTCAATACCTGTCCAAGGAAATTATTATAATTTTTAAATCTTTTATTTCAAAATTAGGAAGCTGGAACGTCTGGAAAGGAAATCCAAGAAGTCAAAGAAATCTAAGAAGAAGAAGTCAAAATCAAAATCTAAGGACAAGGAAAGAAATGGAAAATCTGGAGAACATGATAAAAAGGAAAAGAGCCGTTCAGGAGATAAACATTCGCATTCACAGGATATGGATAGAGAAAAACCATCGGGATCACGCAAGCGACATCATTCATCATCAAGTAGCGGCAATAGTACTGACAGTTCATCAAAACACGACAGAGATCGCCGATCAAAGAAACGTAGATCTTAAATTACCGATATGACGACGGATGCAGTATATGTGTTATTTTTATGGTAAGGGGTTATGTTAACAATAGTTTAAAGCCAAAAACACTCCCCTCGTTCAGTGCAAAGTGCTAAAGTGCAACAGCTTTTACACTGTCTGAGTATTTTTACTTTATAATTAAGTTTACTATGTGTTTACAATATGGTATACAATTATACACCTTTTTGTAGATTTAGTAGTTTAAAGTGGACAACATTGTTTTGTTAGTTATGAGTGTTAGTTCAAGTTCGCGAAGATACGATATATTGTAATTTAGAATAAGAATATTATTGTACTACAGTAAGATATTCTTTATTAAGCCTTCATATATGATGTTATAGTACTGATTCATGTTAGAATTAGGACATTTGGCGCATTATTCGCAAATAAAATGAATTATTTTTGGATGACAGAAATATTTATTGCTTTTTGAAAATATCTATTTGATCATTCTTTTAGTGTATCTCATAAACGTTTCCATACAAAGACAGTGCTAATGAAGGTCGTGGGATAGGTTAACACGAAACAAAAGTTAAACCTGTTATTACAAGACTGGCGAGATTCATTATGTTTTACAGAATTCCATTGAGTAGGTGAAAACAATGAGATATTGAACGCGAAAACTAATAACCAATGGTACTTTGCATTATCCTTTGAGGTAAAAGGTGGAGGATGTACGTACATTTAAAGTTCAACACGCAATCCATTTTTTCGAAAATGACGTTCTGACAGTATTTACCATACCTGAATGATTACGAACCATGTCGAAGATTGTGTTTGAGACAAGAATCAAAATGAGCCCGGTAACATCATCTTCAAACAAGGCAAAGGCAAGGAGAGATGGACAAATGTTTTTATTCAATTAGACAGAAAAGGTGATTTCATATATTTTAACAAGAAGTCTGGCCATTGCGAAAAAAATCTAATCGCATGAAGATACATGAACAGCGTCTTGTAATAGCGTGTTATTATTTTTATGGGTTCGACTGCGGTTTCTACCGGTTTTGTACAATTACATATATGTATAGCGGTTACTCCACGCCTGCTTGTTTCAACATCAAAGATTTCAAACCAATTTACACTGCATTATAAAAGACACGAATTTACCATTTAGTATTTTATCTTTCATGGAAAAGGCTTTTACAGCCCTGACGTTAGTAGTTCTTTTGCAATATTGTACCAGTCTCAAGTCACCCCAAAACACCTTCTCGGCAAGATTTCAGTAATGCATAATTACAAGTTACAAGCATCATGCAATGCATTTCCCTGTGATGCATATTTATGCACTTATTCTAGAATTGAACTTTTTCTTGACTAAAACTCGACATTAGCAGCAAGTAAGCTATATAAGATCAAAGATGCTTTTGGAGTAAGTTTATGAACCCTGAGGTTAGGATGAAAAGGTACACTTTCAACACAATTATAATTTACACATTAAAAGCTATTGCGGGCGATAGTTGATAGTTTTTAATACATTCGAAAAAATAAATTATCTTCCCAATTTCAACCCTTTATGATTATACTCTCAGGTTCAGGGTAAATGCCTTTTCTTCACTAACGTAAAGTTTACATTGTAAATTTCATACTTACAATTTAATTTCCCAAATGGTCTAAATAAACTGTTCTATTGAACTAGGAAAATCGTCCATTTCAGTTCTGAGAATGCCCCAGCTGGACGTCTTCGATACAAGCAAATAATGTGGTGTACGTCTATAATACGTAGCCATTTCCCTCATAATTAATATTCTCAAAATCTATAAAATTATCTTCCCCGCGAAATATGCCCATCATTTCCTTTACTTGGAATCTGATTATAAAAGAGTCGACAAGATTTCAAGACGAGGAAAAGCCTTATTACCAAGTAAAGTGGTTTGTCGATCGTGGTTCACTATCATTATCAGTTTTATCATTATTACAACCACCTGACATTTAGAAAATAGGAACAAACAATTACTTATATAGAAAAAAAGGAAGACAGCTCTTGGCTTTTACTGCTGTCTACTTCCTTTTCAGAGATACTTGTGGGATGGATCAACAAACATCGTACAGAACACAACAACCTGGAAGTTTTTACCTAATATAGCGATAATAAAAAAGAAATCTAGTAGCAAGCTTGCTACCACCTCCTCCTCCTACACATCATTACTATTATCGACGATAAACTTGAGGGAAATATCAAAAGTGATAGAAAATCCACAGAAGGAAAAGTAAACTGCATCGCCTCAAAGTGAACAGCTCAATGGATTGTGGTTATATGACTTATGAGGTTGTACGTTATCTTCTCGTACATGAAAATTATACATTGTCGCTTTCGAGCACACCTATTTCCATACATTATATACGTTCTTTTTGTCTCTCATCTTCTCTTGTATCAATATCCACAAAACCATAAAACATGACATACTAAATTATAAAAAAGCAAGATCATAATAATGATTAAATTACTCCACATTACTGCTATTTGGGTTGTTACAATAGTTCAATGAATCTCTTTCTTGGTCGTAGTATTTGTGTAGGAATCTCGTTTTATGATATGCTAAAAAAGATATAGAGAGTGCTTTCTTCACTAGCTCTAGATACTTTTAATTGTCCTACTATTTATTTTATTGTCTTGTCCTATATGCTGCTGCTACTGCTACAAAAATAATATGCGATGCGTATGTATATTAAATTTAGTGAATCACATCACAATATATGCATCTAGTCCGATTTTATTATTAAATAGTAGCAAAAGTCACTCGGTCGGTCGGTCGGTCGATCTGTCTATTTTGCTTCGTTGCACTCATTATCTGTTTGTCTGTCTGCTGTTTCTCCTATCTATCTCTACGGTCGCTCCACCGGATTCGCATTCAAAAACCTTTTTCTTTCAAACTTGTGTGTATTCATTTTTAAGATGCAGTTTAAAAACTATATTTTAGAGTAGAAAAACACACTCTTTTATTTCTACGTATCTAGGCTAAGGGAACAATCCACCAGTAAATTCATCTAGATAATCTTCACGATCACTGTGACATGTATTAAATGAAAAAAGCGGTAGTTTCTTTTCACGTAAATCTTTTATTCATTAGAGAACCAAAAAAGAAAACATTACATTCCGCCCAATGCATGCTGTCTCGTAATAATTGTCTGCAGAAGAAGACGTAAAGAATGAGTCTGAAAGTTAAGTACACAGACACATGCAAGTATGCACAACAGCAGCGGCAGCAGCACCATCATCATCATCGTCTTCTTGATGATCATGATCATAATCTTTTCTACCAGAAATAAAAGAAGACCTACAATAATATTCCAGCCACTAGCCAGATGGTTTTGCGTTTATGTCAGAAGAAGAGTGTAATTATTGTATTGCATTCTAGAAAATCTGCCACATTTGCGAACTTAAAAAAGCATGTTATATATACTTATGTGCATGCAACATGCAGAGTGCAGTTGTATGAAAACTGTATTAAAAGTATAGAGATATGCATGTTGTTGAATACATCAATTTTATACATTATCCTTTTGTAGAGTTGCTGACTTCTTTTGGATAATGACTCAAAAGAGTATTTTGCCGTGTGAAGACTACTGACACTGACTGACTGACTGGCTGTGTGTGAACGCTGAAACTGAAGAAAACTGACTGACTGAAGTTGATTGTGAATGCGAGCAATAAGAAGTAAAAAGAGAATCAGCAGAAAGGAGAAAGAGAGAAGAGCTTTGAACTTTTATTGTAAATGGTATATCTCCCGTCATCGTTCTCATCATATTCAAAATAAGAAGAGAGAGAGATGCATTTACTACTCTCTTTCTGCTAAGCGTACAAAAGCATTAAAAAAAGATGTTGCTTGATATGTCTGATAGTCAACTCTTTTCGCCTCGACATAGAGACTGATACGCGTACGTTCATGACATAATATTGTGCATGCATTATTATTATAAGTATCTTCTTATGCGGTGTCTAACGACTTTCCTTTCTGGTATGAAAACTTTTGTATTTAAGTGAACATACGAAGTCGTTGTCTTCACAGTCACAAGCTGAAACCATTTCCAGACGGTGTTGTGGTGGCATTTTATAATCCTATGATACCGAAAGGCTTATTATCGTGTGTGGTGATGGTGTCAGAGTTGTCTGTTCTGTAGTCTGTGGTACAAATGCATACGCTCGTTTTGGAGGTGCTTTTTGTGTAAAAAAAATCTGTTTTACTCCTTTTCAGTTGGGACGACTATTCTTTCTCTGCATGTAACGCAACAACAGAAAGTCTACTTGCACTCACATGGCTTTGCTGTGGAAGCCTAGATCATATCGTCATATCACCTTCTCTCTCTTTGCTAGATTAGCAAATACCACACCACAAGAACAAATACAAACCGCTGTCATAAAATGTGCTCGTGTGCGGGTAGTAGGCATTTCGGGATTGTTGCCGGAAAAGTAGAGAAGCTCATTGCACTCTCCTTCTCCTCCACTTGGCAGGAAATGTTTTATTAAGGTTTTTCCGAATGGATTGGACTAGTTTAAGAAGGCAACTTGTGAAGCTGCATGTAGGAAATAAAAAAACTCGAAGGGGAATTTGCAAAAATATTGTTCCTTCTCAAATATCAAGGTACTTTACCAACCAGTATGAAAATAAGGCTATTCAATGTGCCCCATTGCGACTCCAGTAACAATTCAACCAGACAGCTATGTTCCAGGCTTTCACGTTTTCCTTCCTTGAAACGAGGCTACAGGAAAAGGTTGCGATTGCGATTTGATCATTCTCATGCGGAACCCGTGCAAAAATGTTTGTTGTGTTCATCAACATTATTAGATAAAAGATTCGCGAAAAGTGGTGCTTGCAAGCTCTGTTGTTTCTCAAGGGAAAATGAGCAGAGACTGTTATTCGTTATTGAGAAAGAAAGAACACAGTTATAATTCTTTTAGAGGAGTAAGTATGCATATTCAGACAATAATGTGCAGTTGTGGTGGTGCTGTTAACAATAGATCCAAATTTGTTTGTACTGTTTTATCGCTCAATCTTCTTCTAGTACTCATTTTAGTTCCCGACCAGATTTTGGGAAAAGTGATGAGCTCGGAAAAAAGTGACTTGTCATCAACGTCATTGCCAACCTTATCTTCTTCAACACAAACGCCAGAGTCGTCGGAAGATGAGACGTCGGATCCTGACTCGTTCGCGTATCTGGATGATGATCCAGTGCGCTTTGTGAATGAAGATTTTGTCTACGAAGATGAAATCAGCCATCACCACAATAACCTTTATCAACAGGTCAGAGTTCAGTTTTATTTTTTTATTCAACCTTACGCCTCAAAATGGCGTATCAATACATGTATCAATATCAATGAAATCCGCATTTAAAGAAAAATTTCTCTTATCAATGACAAGACAAGAAACGTTGCACAGGGTGTTAAAATATCCATTTATTTACTGATGAAATCCACAATTAACTTGGAGTCAAAAAGATTATGTGACTTTTCTTTATTTTGTTTACCAGAAGATTAAGGATACTGTACTATTTTTATACCGTATATGCCCACATTTGTACATATATTAATATTATTTGTCTCTATTCATCAAGAATGCATAAAAATGTTGAGGCGTCAACTAATGATTTGGTGTTGATAGTTGACATTAATATTCATAAGATATGTAGGTGAATTACCACACGTTCTTCTTCTTAAATTTGATCTTCATCATCGTTCTTTTTCCTGCACATCTGCACTTTCTGCAATTCCCTAGCCTACTTCCATAACTTATTATTGGTAGAGGATGATCACCAGCTCAGCCTCGTGTCATTTGTAACGATTATGATGATGAGATGCATTGCTGTACTCCCATTTACATTTCCTAATCAGTTTAAGTTTAAATGTCTGCTTGGAGGACGACATGATATAAAAAACATTTGAATATAGGTTTACACACACACAGGTTTTTAAAAGAGTTCATTTCCAGAAATCATTATTGTCAGATCACCAGGCACCAGACCATCATGAAGAGTGACTGACGCCAGTGCAGAAGTTTTGGTTCGTATTACTAAATATCAAGTTGTAATCTTGATGGAAAGGGTGACGAATGAATATACAGAGAGACAGAGAGGTGAAACTGCCATATAATCGAGACTTGCAAAGAAGGAAGTGAGATAAATAAGAGCATATACGTAAATGCACAGAAATGTGTGCGTGTGAGAGAAATGAGATTTCTCATGACATTTTTTGACAAGCTGGAACTAAACCCAGTTTTATGTTAAATTGTATAGATCGTATGTAGCAAAGCAAATCTTACTATATAATTCAACGAGAGCCGCGGAGCGGTTAATTAAAGGGAACCCGTAAATTGGGCACGTTGCGTAAATTAAATCCAGCCCATTACAATGCATTGGGTTTAACATTATGGTTTAGCATTGAGTTTAGCATTGGTTTTA
>JAQFZH010000150.1:0-46771 GCA_034695485.1 Entomobrya nivalis | reverse complement strand
ACTTTAAGCGTGATAGTTTGAATTTTTCTATTCTAAAATCGTTTGAATTTTATTTTGACACTTGGAGGGATCCACTTGAAGATCTAAGAAGGGCAGCTATTTCTGAAAATAATACAAATGGCCTGGCTTTTCTACAACAAGTTTTAAATAATTCCCCAAATTTGCAACGTTTTTACGTCGGTCTAAGTGACGATCAAGCCAACGTAAACATAAGTTCTATTAGTTTACCAAATTCTGTAAAACGATTGAGTTTGGGTAGCCCCTTCACCGGCAACGAGCTGATTCTAGCAACAAATAACCCTCTGCCAAATTTAAACTCCTTGGTTTTGGAAATTGGTAAAGAGTCAGAGGAAATTTTCGTCTACAAGATTTTGGAACATTTCGGACAACAATTGGAAAGTTTAGTTTTGAGTGTTGTAGAACTTGAAGAGGATTCCTGTATTATTGTCAAGTTTCCTCTGATGGAAAAGTTGACATACCTGAAACTTCACGGGGAGGTTTACCCTTTTTTGTCGCAACTGCGGCCAACTGTCGTTCCAAATTTAACTCGTCTTGTTTTTCAAGAAGATCTTCCACATTCAGCGTTTTCAGATTGGGTTCAAGGTTCACGATTTGAAAATGTTGAGAAACTCAAATTTTCATTCCATAGTGATGATGAAGATAGCTATGCCATGATGTCTCCAAGTGTACAAATTTTTAAGGACATGATCCCTTCATTTCTAAACATTAGGAAGTTGACTTTAAGGTACCTTATCAGTGATATTAGTAGTCTTAAATATCTGTTTAGGAATGTACCCAATCTTAGAAAACTTAGTCTCAGTTTTGAACTTGGCTCTAAAAGTTACAAAAAAATACAACCGGCATACAATTTTGTGGCTACTTTTCTCGGGATTTCGTTGGAACTTGCAACGGCTATGGTTAATAAAACTGTCAAAAGTGTAAAAGTTGCTGTTGATAATCCAGAGTCTATTATGAACTTGACAGGTAAACAAACAAAGATTTTTTTTGGTACTGTTGTTTGCCCTGTTTTTTTAATATATGTAATTTATATTTTTTTATTTATTCTAGAGCTCAACTCCCTTACTTTGCGATCACTACCGGAATATGCATATTTATCTGAACGTTATCGAAAGAACTCCTACTTTGCAATCATTTCTAAACACGGACTCAACAAAATGCCAAAACTGCAAAAACTTAAAGTTTTGAATTGATTCGAGGTAAATTATATTGTTAAGAAAATAATGTGTGCTTCAAATTAAATGCTTTTTTAAAAGTTGTGTCGCCATTTAAAAGTTTGAGTGCTAAAATTAATTTTAATTTTATTTCACAGTAATTATGGTCTATAAAGAGTTGAAATGAAAATCTGCTCATTTTTAACTGACAATCATAAATTGTAACTTGTACATTAAATCCCAGAAAAAAATTGTGTAATTTTATTTCCAACATACAATTTTTTTTAAAGATACAACAAGAAGTTAATGGTGTAATTAAATTAAAAAAATTGTTATAAAACTACTAATTAATAAAATATTTGTAAAGCTTTAAAAACCCTAGCGTAATATCAAGTTTCAAGTATTTGTCATAGACGAAACTGAATACATATTTAAACATTAATCTACTTGTAATAAATTGACTGTTGGAAGATTATATTTGTGTCAAGTTCCAATATATTATTCACTTACTTGTTCCAAAAAATCTAAATATTATACGTCTTTAAAATACTTGGAACGAACAGTTTACCAAATAATAATATATGTTAGATAGACCCGATGAAATGCAAAGTATGAAATATTTATATCAGCACGTGTAAAAATTATAAATTTTTTGTAAAATTTGGCGCTATTATTAGTGATATCTATATTCGTTGAATTTATTTTGGATCGGATCACTAATCACGTTTATTAAATGTTTTATTTTGATGTTTAATATTTTTAACGGTAAATATGTGTCACAAATGTTGCCAATGTTGTTTCAAATGATTTATGTAAAGATTAATTTATTTCTTCAAATTGTAACATGATTTTATTGTGTGTAGAGTTAGGATACAAGAAAAAATGTGTCAATATACATACATTAATAGTCATCATCACCAATATTTTTTGATTAAGACTACTAGCTATATAAATTATAAGCTTGTAATTATTCTGCGGCATAATGCACTAATGTATAAAACTAACTTCCAAGTAAAGCCAAACTTCTCAACAAACAAATAAGTATCAAAATGGATTTTTTAATGATAAGTAATAATAATATAGCAATACGGTACAAAATAATACAGTAAAACGATTTTAATGTGCATTTTTGTTTCAAAGCAACTATTTTTAATATTACTACTTATTATTACAACTAGTATTAGTATTAGTTGTCCTCAGATTAAATATTTAGCCAAAAAATAAATTCTTAACTCAAGTCAGAAAAAGGAAGACAATGCCATCTTGGGCGCAAGAAATAGTCTACAATAAATTCTAAACCATATACATTTCTATTAAATAAATTTTGTACAAAAGAAAAAAAATGCGAAAACAATCTACTAATTTTTTATTGTAATTTTTTTATACGTAATGAATAACTTGAATTTTATCAAGCATAGTTTATTTACTGACAAGGTTTTTCCTCGAACAATCGAAATCACAGATTGTCACATAAAACCATTAAATAGTGCACAAATTTAGAACAATATATCAATATTAATCAATGCTTTTCATAGAATAAGAACAAAATTTTGGTACTTGTTCTTGTTTGATGAATTTGGTTTAATATTTTGACTCAATTTAAATTATAAACCTGAATCATTGCTTCTGAACAAATAAAACGCTGTTTATGTGTTTTTGTTGCTTATTCTTTTCCAGGTTAAAAATTATATAAGACTTGCCGTGAAAAAAATCATGAAAATCTACTTAATAGCAAACCAAATAATAAATCGATGAAATTGATTGATTAAATCAAGCACAATATCTTGTTTCACTGACTTGGTCTTGAATCATGCAATCAAGTTACAAGGTCATAGTCGCATCTTGTTAAATTTACTCTGTGTAAATGTTCTTATTTTAGTTGGGTTCAGTACTATGATAAAAGTACCAGTTTGTAGCAAATGTTTACCGGAGAATGTGTTCATCTGAGTACGACAAAATAAGCATGTTTACATAATCCGTACTCCGTTTTCTTACACAAGCCATTTACTTCTCCAAGCCAGCTAACATTTTTAACCTCGACAACAAAGCAGTGTAAAACGTTAAAATCATAGAGTGCAGTTTGTGATTAAGGCCATGCAGGCAACCAAGTGATTTACTTAATTTCACATTCTTTCAAGTTAAAAGTCACCTGATGATCTAGTAGCTAATCAAATCTGGTGTTTAATATTTAATTCTACTACGTCAAATACTTTTTGCGTAGTTGAATTGCAAATAGTAAAAAGTATCCTAAATGTCAAACAGATTTAATAACAGGTATACCTAAATAAAAAATACAATTTTTCTAAAATTTAATTTTGTTTATATTTGGGATTTAATATAACATCTTTAATAAATTAATCATTTTTTCAGTGTGCATTTACGGAACCGACAAGCAATTAATACATTGATTTTTTCAATGTGATTTTCAGTGATTTCAATTGAAGATTATAAGTTCTGTATTTATAAAAGGTTAAAATGATTATGTTTGATAGGTATGATAAGAGTTGTGTAATATGTATATACAACAAGCTGATTCAATTTTCTCGGTGCAATAGTTCAGTGTTGTGACCTGGCAAATTTGTTTTAGTGTTAAGTGTTTAATTGCAAAAAACCGCATTTTCCAGAAACGGTCCTTAAGCTTCTATAAATCACAAGGGGACGTACAAATGCCAACGAGAACTTCGTTACAGCAACTAAAGAAAGGCAAATCAAAATCATTGATGCATTTGCATGATGCATGCAAAATAAAATCACATCGGCCAACTAAAAGTGTGGTTGCAGTCTTTAATAATGCAATGTCAAGAAACGATACTCAACTATTACTTTTTTTTTCCAAAACAATAACTGTGACCTTGTCCTTGTATTATTTCTCTGTGTATAGTCAATCAACAAAATTGTAAAACACTCGGTTTACACCACCAAACGAAAACGTACAGGTAAGCAAGCCGTATTTATATCACGACTTGTAAACCAAATCTGGCTTCAATCAACTATATTAAACTGGCATATTAAAAAGATCTGGACAGGCATTAATTCGACTCAAAATTGTTTTTTTTACGGAGTAAAAAAACTCAACGATCAGGGATATTAAAACGATCCAAAATCTAAACTGGAATACTTTGTTGTAATATTCTCTAAAACTTCCCTTATTCAAAATTCTATCCTTACAATCTATTTGCCATAAAACCACTCAAATTCATAAAAGAAAACAGTACACGTTTATCGTACTTTTTTGAGCAATGCGGTGACTTAATTTCCGTATTGTATATAAAGTTTCCTCACGACAGTGGATCTTTGAATTTACAGTTTAAAAATTAAGTTTCCCACTCTTCAAATTTTAAAATTTGATGTTGACATGTGGTAAATACGACTTGAATATGAGTCAAAGGCCCCTGTATTTGGAAGTATTGATAATGGCTTGAGAATTTTTCAAGAAATTCTACAAAATTCAATTAATTTAAAACAATTTACTTTAATAAATGGCACTAAATTTACCATAAACACTGGCTCTATTAGTTTACCACCAACAATTAAAAGCTTGAGTTTAGTTTAGTTCTATTAGATAGCTCTATTAGTTTATTTTAAAACACAGCTACAAAGTATTTGTGTAAACCCTACTGCATTTTTGGGGAGCGATCCCGTACTTGTATAAATTTACCCTTGTCGCTCCCTTTTTGTATACTAGTCATATTGTGTGCCTTTAAGTATACATATGCTTTCATTGAAATTTTATAAAAATGTTGTTATTTATTGAGAAATTAAACTTTTTTTAACATGAATTTTCTATCTTGATTATTAAGCCGTCATTGACTTTTGGTGCCCTAAGTAGAGGGATAAAGAAAAACGAAGTGGTACAGTAGCATGTGTAGGTATGTACATACAAACAAAAACTCTCAATTATTCTTTTCCTCTTGTTATAATTCACTTTTTAGGCAAATTAAATCATTTATTAAAAAAAAATTTGCCTAGTTTTGTACTACATGCGATTGTGTATTTGCCAGTACAACTTAGAAGTAATTTGTAAAATTCGCTTTTGTTATGAATCAATTCCAGTGAGCAGCAATGTTCATTGTAAATGGTTGAACTTTGAAGAGATTCAGATCATGAAATAACATGCGGATTGAGTTGAAATTGTATTTAATGATATGATTAAAACATTTCGGACAAAAATAGGCAAAAAAACTGTAAAAATAACGGCAAACCGTTTAAAGTGACAATCAAAAATTAAAACCTTGGTGAAAATCAGTGGTGGGTATGATGATTAGAGTGAAGCAGCATACCATATGCAAGAAAATCTTTTAAGCGCACACACAAATACAAAACGAGAAATAAAGTAGATTGTCCATCGACCCTTAAATACTTTTATGTGACAAAACTACACTTTGTTATTTACATTGCTAATTTTGTTCCTCGAATCCGAAATAAAACTACCGATTTACACATGAACCCACTAACGAATGACCTAATGAACAAATTTGGTAAACGTTTGGTAAATAATTTGCATGTTATTGTCATGAACGTCACAATATTGCTTATCATAAGAGCTCATTTCAACATGAAGAAACATTCATGTCCTTTCCTTTAATTTCTTACGAAAGCAGTTGTTTCCCAAGCCAGCACACGTCTCATACTTTAGCAATAAGGCAGTGTAGAACGCTATCATCATAGAGTGCAGCCTATGCTTTGGACACTGCGGGCTACTAGCTTTGTATTACTTTTGTCTTACACAGGTAGAAGGATGGCTAAAGACGAGTCGATTCCACAGTACCAACAAGCAAATGCACGCCAAACAACGTTTTTTAAACATAGCCACTTTTTTCTCTTGCATGTCACGTGACTTTTTCTGCTGAAAATTTCGGAGGAGGATGGTATTTACAATCAAACAGTTTGGGCCCTTAACTTTAAACCTCCTATAATCTCAAAGAGTATTCTTTTGGAAGTGATGTTTGACTGTATAAGAAGCTAACAACTTGGTTAATAGAGTTGATTGACGAAGCAGATTCCGAAACTGAAGCCAGTTTTTAAATTTAAAGTTCTACGTAACTATAAAAAGCCGCCAAACATTAGATATTCGAGTTTGGGGGTGCAGCTTAATTCATATAAGTAGTTGCATGATTTTAATTTACTGGAGTATAAATATATTCTCAAGTTATTTAGAAAACTCAAAAATTTGGAGTGACTCAGCCAATTATATTATTTTAATAATCTCTACTTTTTCTTAAGTTTGAATAATTCGCCTTTTTAAACACTAAAAATCTGCACACACTTATATTTACAATACTTTGATATATATTAGAAGCCAATATGTAAAAGCACTTTTATATTAAATAGCTTTATATGGGTAAAAATTTAAAATGTTTAATTAGTACTTAAAAATTCGCTGAAATACTTGACTATAACGATGTAGCTGAAACAACGCTTCTGGTAACGACGCTAGCGATGGTTATTGTTGTTGTGAAGGAAAGACGCTCTCGAATGATATGTCACAGGACATATATTTGAAGATATATCTGATTTCTGACCTTCTGAGGACCCTTTGACCTAAACTGACATTTGATTCGTGACCCAGTCAACGAGAGCTTTCGATTGCGCTTATCAATTGTGCACTATGATCAAGTTCAAAACTTCCTACTCTGATCTTAGATTTCACCTAGGGGGCTGAAAATCAATAGGTTTCCAGTCCTTGACCATAATCACCTGCATGCCAAATTTGAACGAAATCGGTCGACGCTTTCTTGAGTTATCCTGTTCACAGACATTCAGACGGACAAACATTTGTGAGCTTCAAGCTCTTTTGTCTCATTGCTCCTGATGAGGATTTTAGTAAAAATCAAAACGTCGAGCGAATAAAGTATTATTCTTCTTCTAAACACTCGCCGCATCTCTACAAATATTTCTTTAAACATGCTGCAGTCATTACTTGCTGACGCTTCGCTTTCAGATACAAAATAGAATCAATTTTAAGCTTGTAGTTAGTTCATTACTCATACAGAAATTTACTTAAGAAATTAAGACGTATTGACCCAAACTGTGATTTAGTAATACCATCCCTTCGTTTTGATAAATTGAAGTTATGGGGTTGGCCACATAAATTTTGCGAAACTCAATGTCACCTGTAAATATTGTTGCATGGTATTATCGACCTCGTTATTCTGGAGGTTGATAAATGCATGTTTACTTTATTAACAATGTTTACTTTATAACGGCTTTTCGCTACATGTAGTATGGACGATTCCGTAAATACACTACACTACATTTGATGTACGTGATCTGGTCTGCAGCACACTGCTGTCCGAGCAGCGCCGATCCATTCTTGCTCGGGTACATAACCACCTGATGATCTTCAAGCTAATAAAATATTCTGCTTAGAATTTATTTAAAAAAAAATATCTGTGCTATCGTGATAGTGACTGAAATATTCCTAAGTTTTACAAACTTATGTCACCTTTATAATTGATACACATGTCAATTTAAGCATCATTCTGTTAATTTTTATTCAATAAACACATACTATTATAATTGACAATACTATTCAGCTAAAGTATTTTTAAATGAAATTCGTCCAACCATAATCAAATAACTGCGAAACTTATTTAACATACCCTTTATAAAGGTCGTACAACTTATGTGAAGCAACTTGTTTTATAGTAATAACAACTACTAATTTAGTTGTTTATTTTTCTTCACAGTAGCCCATTGTGCCCAAAAATTAATTAATACAAACCTAATTATTTCTTGTTCTGAGGAAGTATCCAGCTCCAGATATTTCACAATGGGACGAAAGAAGACCAATCAGGATAAGGTGGTACAGCATAGAGAACCAAGTACCTCTATAATTACACGAAAATCGATATCAGACCAACAAACGGAAATTTCGAATAGAGTTTTCAATAATCCATTGGTAAGTTCCACCACTCAAATTTTAATTTATAAAAATTAATAAAGGTCGAGAATCAATATATGTTTACTTATATTTACTAGTTGATGAACAAAATTGTGAAGTACTCAGTTTACAAGTCAAATGGAAAAAAGATCGATAAAAAAACCGTTGTTGCAATACGACTTGTTAATAAAACCTGGCTCCAGTCTGCATCACACACACTTCAAAACTCTGGTGATTGGGTAATCAGTCTCGAGATTGGTGGCATATATGAAGTCAATAGAAGAAACAGTGGAGTATTTCTCCACCATTGGAAAAAAGAAGCCATTTTTAACAACTTTGTTTCGGTGTTCTCCAAAACCTCTCGTTCCATTGATTCTGTCCTTCCAATACATTTCGACATATTGCAACACTTCCTTGTAAAAGATAACTGTAAAAGGTTATCCGAGTTTTTTGAGCAATTTGGTGACATAATTTGTTCATTTTGTGTCGCTTATCCCTTGGATGGAGGTTCAATGGACTTCAGGAGCAATAGCTTGAATTTCCCTATTCTCAAAAAATTCTATTTCTCTTTTGAAACTTGGATGGAACCTCTTACAAATCTGACAAGGGCCGCTGAAAATAATGGATTGGCATTTCTTCAACAAATTTTACATAATTCCCCGAATTTGCAAATATTTATTTTCGGCCAAAATGACGATGAACCAACTATCAACATTAGTTCCATTAGTTTACCAAAAACTCTAAAGAGGCTGCGTCTAGGTAGTCCTTTAACTGGCAACGAATTGACTCTCGTAACAAATAACCCACTGCCAAAATTAGACGCCCTGGATTTAGAAATTGAAAAAGAGTCCGAGCTACCTCTCGTCTACAATATTATGAAACGTTTTAGACAAGAATTGGAAAGTTTAATCATGCGTGTTGTATCACTTGAAGACGACTCACGTATTATTGTCAAATTTCCTCTAATGCCAAAGTTGACATACTTAAAATTACATGGAGAGGATGGCTCATTGTTGCCGCAGCTGAGTCCAAATCTAGTTCCAAGTTTAGCTCATCTTGTTTTTCAGCAAGAACTTCCAGAATCAGTGTTTCTGGATTTGGTTCGAGGTACACGATTTGAAAATGTTAAGAAACTCAAGTTTTCACTTATTGAGGATGATGAGGAGAGCTATGACACGATGTCTCCAAGTGTACAAATTATGAAGGAAGTTAAAACGTCATTTCCAATCATTGAAAAGTTAACTTTGAAATACGCATTGAATGACATCAGTAGTCTAAAGTATCTTTTTCAGAATTTACCTTTTCTCAAAAAACTCGATTTGAGTTTAGAACCACAAGACTACGAATACGATGACGACGACGACGAAAGTTCGCACCAGGATTACAAATTGGTGTCTGTTTTTCTTGGAATTTCATTGGAACTTGCTACGGCTCTGGTTGACAAAACCGCAAAAAATGTAAATGTTGCTGTTGATAATCCAGAATCGATTATGAATTTGACAGGTAAAAAAGTACTGTTGGTATTTTTGTTTGCCGTGACCTTTTAAATGTAATTTATGTATATGTTATTCTAGAGCTCAACTCTCTTACGCTGCATCTACCACCACCATATACATATTTGTTGAAAAATGGTAGAAACTCTGGAATTATTTCCAAACACGGACTTGACAAAATGCAAAAACTGCAAAAAGTTAAACTTTTGAATGTAATATAGGTAGGTTATACAGTATCGTATTGTTAACAAAATAAAGTGTGTTTAAAAGTAAAGTCTTAATAAGTTGTCCTACTGTTTTACACTTATAGAAATAAAATAGAATTTTCTCTTGTTTTGTAGGTACAAGAATGTATTAAAAGCTGGGATGAAGATCAGTTGTGTCTCTGCTGACTGATGCCCGTAAACCTGCTGTAAATGTGTAGATTTCACTGCTGAGATATAGATAAGTGGACCGTGATCATGTTTATTGTTTACGTTAATCAATACTAGATGAGATGATATAATGAAATAAATACTAATCATTAGTTATTGCGAATAATAATACTAATAATTAGTCATTAAAACTATTGTATTTCGATTAGTACTACAAACGTTATAAATTAAAAGCCTGTTACTATCGTTGTGATTGGTTGACATCACATAATGATTGGTTCAAATTTTGTTGAGTGCTGTATTATAGTTTCTTATTTATCATTTTGAGCAATTTGACCCAGTTAGTTCGATTATACATTATAGTACCTATAATAATAAATATGTTAACAGTAGTAATTTAAGAAACATAAGTGGTAGTTTTTAATAGGCATTTACAACAAAAATGTTTTATTGTACTTTGTTTGGTACTGTAAGATTTTTTCCCGATTTACACAATTTGACATTTACAAACTTGATGGTGTATACATTTGTAAGCAAAGTTAAGATTACGCTAACGATAAGCTAACAGAGTAAAAAGCCACAATAATCGAAATCGTCCCGGGAGTGATCTCAACAACTCTTCTGAGAATTAAACATTTATAAATTTAAATGAACCTATTGTAAAATCTGCGTAATTGGTGTTCAATTTATTCTAGAAAATTCGGATTTAAGTATTTTAGCGAAACAGAAACCATATTTTACGTTTCCAGTGTTTCCTTGTTTTTATTGTGTAATTATGCAATCATTTTACGGAATCTTTATGAAATTAACGTTACAAAGTTAAATAGTCCATAAATAAGCATTAATACCAATTATTATCTAATTTCTGGTCCACAAAATATACTGAAGATCTATCAGAGCACATCTGGTTTGAGCTGTTGAATTTATGAATACAAAGTTTAAAAGCTTTAAGATATTTTGCTATAACTTATACATTACCAATGTTAGTCTATGTGTATTTAAAACTGTAATATGTGATAACTGTGTCACGAAATTTATTTCTCTGCCGATCAAAAGATGATTTATAGTGATAAGATTTATTAAAATAGTAAAAACATTATCTAGCAATACAATATAATAAAATGAATATTTATCATTATTCATTGGGTTTGTTTTAATTTCCACCAAAACGACTTCTTATTTTAACAATAAAAACACCAAGAGTGGATTATAATAAACAAGATTTTTTTATTCAACATTTAATTTTTTAGTGAAACTATGGCTGAATTCATTAACTAAGCTGTTTTTATGGACGAAATATTTTGCAATATGAGGTATGTGAAGTAAAAATTAATTAAAGAAATAATCTTTACTAAATCTTTAATAAAATTTACTCTTAGAGGAAATGACCGAATTAAAAATGTATTTCTTGTTTCAGTGCGCTAAAATATGTCAATAATTTATTATAGAGCTGATCTTTTTAACAATAAAAACATTGACATGCAATCAGCCGTGAATAGTGACAAGCAAAGTTATATAAAAATCATTTGCACCACCGATTTCGACACAAACTTAAAAAAGTCATTAGGTCAATTTACGCTGAACACATTCCAATGTTAATAAATTGGTCAACCAAGCAAAAAATTCACAAGCTCAAACCAACCTCAAATTTAGAAATTAATGCATACTCTCACAACGACGGTAATGCAAACATATCACATACAATTTTGTTGGTTGACGGCAGCTTACCTTTTAGACATCAGAAACAAAGCAGTGTGAATTGGCACAGTCATAGATTGCAGTCTGTGTTTATCATGTTACGGGGAGCAGAGTCTTCTCTGTTCTTTTTTCGGTATTAAAAAACCACCTGATGATCTCAAATTATAATAATAAAATATTGTTTTTTATATTTATTTAATACTCTTGTACTTCTATATCATATATCAGTAATTTATTCAAAAGCACTTAAAATACATAACAGTTATAAAGAGTAAAATTACAGGTAAGAAATTACAGTTTACTCTCTTTTGCTGAAGTAGTTGGTTGATCTGATTCTGTTGTTCGATTATTCCTCAAGTTTGATGAGTCTTAGTTTAGATCATAACTTTTTTGAATATGACAAAGATATATATTTTCAACATCCGGGATCGAGATGGGAATTGCTGCGAGTGTCTCTGTAGCTAACATAACTGTTTTTCATGAAATAAAAATGTTTTATCAAGAGATTTCTGGAAAATATTTTCGTGATACTAGAAGCAAGTACAATTACTAATATCAGAGAATGGCTTGACAACACGGCAAACATAAATACCTAAAATTTACATACGAATATAATGAACACGAGATAAATTGTCATGATGTCAATGTTAAATTAATTGAAGATAATACTTTTGAGATATCGGTATTTACATATCCAATGTCTCGACATTTTTACCTGCATGCGGACTCTAATCATCCTCTTCACTTAAAAAATTCATTATTCTGCTCTAAGGTGATAAGAATTATTAAAATTTGTAGCGACTCTAATTTTCGCTCTGAAACACTTAAAAACTATATGATTTTTTTAAAGAAAGGGGGTACAACGAAAAGATATAACATTCAACTTTAGTTTAATTAAATACTTTACACCGTAAGGAAATACTAAAGCCAAAAGGTGATTTGCTCATATCCCACTTGTCAAATCGCAATCCGGATATTCTTGTAAAATATAATGTCACAACAAATCCCATAAAACTAGTTGAAAGTCAAAATAGACTATTCCATTTCTCCTTATATCCAATGCATAAATAGATACACGAGATGGTTCTTGATATAATTACACATATTCGTGAGCAGGTTAACCCAAACAATCTTGCGCTGTCAAATGAACACAACATGGAGCAGGTACTCCAAATAGTAAATAACGTATCTATAAAAGTTGTGTGTAAAAGAACTAATTGTATTAAACAAGCCATAAAATAATACTTGTCTTCAAACACAAGTTTCTCCTTGCTGAGTTTATGCACTAAAATGTAATTTTTAAAGAAATTATTTTTATAAAGTACAAACTGTTTTTTCAAGGCAAGAATAAGTGTAATTAAATATAATCAATTTTATCTTAATTGTATGAAATAATTTTTTGTCAAATCAAAAACATGAAACATTATTAATTTGTTTTAGCCTGACGAAGCCATGCAACGCGAAGGGAAACCAGGTTGGTTGAACAAACTTACTTTTTCTATATAAAATGCTTCAAATTTTATTTAACCCTTGGAATTCTGACGAAGTTTATTAGCACTCCATAACCATCAATTTTATCCAACATTTTTGGTTATTAATATAAAATACTTCAAGACAGGAAACTATTTCTCGCAATGCAAAAGTATCCAAATTTAGAACAAAATATTAGGGGTAAATGAGTGTAAATATAGTTCTAATTAAATCAATGTTCGACTATCATCAAATAAATTCGAAATTTATTAAGGAAAACTAAACACATCATTGCATAATATCCACACCATGTTCATCAAATTATGGTCATGTAACGGGGTGATGAATGTGATGTTTGAAATAGCATACCTTATCGATCAACCTTCTCTGAAGTTCAGCATAGTACATTTACTTTTTGTCTGAATATCCCATCATGTGGTTATTGACCAGCAAACAAATACACATATAAATTGTCGTGAATGGCAAAAATTTACAGAATGAATAAAAGATAAAAACAAACATTAGTAGTTTTGAATTTGTGCAGCTTGTGTGCAAACATTTTTGAAATAAATTGTTTCCATCTTCCTTTATATAGATAAAAAATTGTTATGCATCAGAAACTGCTCAAAATGAATCTGATAACAAACAAGACTACTGCCCATTCAACTAAATACGCAATTAAAATCGTTCTTTTGTTCCAGGTCGTTAGTACGTGATGATGACAAAAGAAAATTACAAAGAAAACGACCGATTTGTTTTTCCCGATAGGATAACTACGATTTTTTTAAACACAATGACAGGTCTATAATCAATAACTAAGATAACAATAATCAAAATATTGATGATTACTTGTATTGGTTGTAAACCAGTTCAAAACAAAACTTGCAAACAAAAAACACAAGGTTTGCTTTTTACTGCTGTTTAACGTATTTTGGTACGTTATTAATTTAATTAATCAGGGTTTAACTAACAAGTGTTTTTTATACTTGATGTCATAAACTAATATTTGTTTGAGGAGGTATTGACATTTACGAGTTTGATGAACCTGTTGATGATCATTCCACTCAATCGCTTAAAATTATTGTCAATGGGATAATGTCCGTTCAAGTTGCTATATAACAGATTTCTTCGTTGCACAACATCATCATTTTCACAGAGTGACTGGAACTGTACTCACTTATCATCCACTTCTACTTTACTAAATCCCAATTTTTAAATTTCTTTCATTTCAATAAAATTTACAAATTATTGATTGATAGAAAAATGGCCAATCGTTTTATTGTTGGGAGTGAAGGTAAGCTACAAAAATACTTCCCACAAAATTGTGTAAAAAAATCAGCACTGACCTCCTTTTTTCTTCTTCTAACATTTCCAGATTGTTCCTTTGGCATGGTCATCACAGCCATGAACAAATCAGCAACAGTTGAAAATATTACTAACAAGTGGAGGCTAATCGCAAAAGGACTTGGTTTAGGACCCGACGTGATCAGCAAAATTGAGAGGAAAATTTTACACGAAAACTGGACAACATTGGACATAATGGATGATATACTGCAAAACTGGAGATGTTTAGCTTCCACTGATGCCAAACTCAGTGTTTTCTTGGACATCCTTGATGACCACAATTTGAAGGATGTGTCTAACGCAATCCGAATAAAGTTTGGGCTATCGAAATATTCAAGAAGCCAAAGAAACATTGGCTCACCAGCACAACCTAACGTTCAACCTAAAGTAACGTCATCAAACTTTCATGAGCTATTCGCCGGTGAAATGTTTTCAGCAGTGCAGTTTGCCAACCCATCAAACCGTTTCCTTAGGAACGAATTTGCAGACGAATTCGAACCGGGTCAACCAACCATGAACACATTTCCAACCAAGCCAATTGTTCAATACAAGCCAAAAATGAGTAGTGCTCATCAGCGTTATTCAGCAAAACTTAATGATTACGATTTGGATTAAAAACTTCTAAAATTGATGATGAACCAGAGAACTCCTCTCAAAACCTTCAAGATGACTGGGATGTAAGGGAAATTAAACCGGGACAATATACGACTGTTTCGGTGAAACTTGGCAAACCCGAAACTGTATAAAACTTGTATATAGTTTTTAACAAATTAAGTATTATTTTTAAAGATTATATATTTATTCTAACTTTAATTTTTTTAGCGTGATGACGATGACTACAAACTTCCAGGAGTTCAAAAAGGAAATGGGTATATGCTGCTGTTAAACATAATCAAATACGAGAAGCAAGGTTGTCGTGCTGGAGCTCAGTATGATTCATTTGTGCTTACACAACTGTTTACCCAATTGGGCTACACAGTAATAAATTATGATGATCCTAACAAGGCATATAACAAAAATGATTTGGAGAGAATAGTCAAACGCTTTCGGGATTACATTCAACCCAAAAACCCTGCTTCGGTGATCGTATTTATAGGTTGTCATGGACGACAAGATGAAATTCAGTTGTCTGATGAAACTTTCACAAGTCTTGGTTCAGTTGTTGATCAATTTGATACAAACAATTGTTCTAAGCTTCAAGCTGTCCCAAAAATATTTATTATTGAGAGCTTTGCAGATTCCTTCAAGTGTCAAGGTAATATTTCCAATGCAATTATCTGCTCCGCAACACTCCCCCAGTGCAAAGGAGCCAGCGATATTGACAGTGGAAACCACTATATCAGATCATTGGTAAAGGTATTTGCGGAAAAGGCTAACCGATTGAGTTTAAGAGATCAACTTGATATTGTAAGAAAAAAGATGTAACAATATAATAAGGTGTTTTATGTATATGATATACATTGTCAATTAAAAAATTACGGTTTTTTGTAGACGGAAGGATTTTTTTGGAAGGAATTGGCCAAATATGGCGTGAAGGCAGATAATCGTCCGGACTCAATGTATATAAAGTTGGGAGGATTTGAAACACTATATTTCAATGCTTGATTTTGTCGCTATAAATGTCACTGGTAAGCTTAATATATTTCTGTAATTAGTTTGACGGTATTTTTTGCTCTAATTTTTATTTATTACGTGAAAACATTTTCTAGTAATTAACTAAAATTAAATATGCAGCTATAAATATGTAGGCATACATATACAATATATTTGATTTTAAATTAAGTATACTGACGGTGTTAATAAAAGCTTTATGATAAACATTATGTATTTTTTTGTTTTTAATTACCTAAACATATAAGCCTTCATTTCACAAAATCAAAATTAAGCACTAATGAATTTTTTAATGAAGTTCAAATTAGTGTACAAACTGAGAACACTTTATCAATATTAATAAATGCTTGTCATTGAAAATGAAAAAAAAATGTGTATTTGTTCTGATTTGAATGAAATGAGTTTAATATTTCGACGAATTACCGAGTTTTCATCACATGATTGCTAGCCAACAAGATGCATACCTCAAATCGAAAAGTATGCATGTTTTGATTAAAATGTTTTTGTCATAGCATTTTTGTTCCCCAAGCCAGCACACATCTCAAACATCAGCAACAAAGTAATGTAGAACGTTATCATCATAGAGTACAGTCTGTGCTGGACACAATGCGGACTACTGGTTTGTTTTGTTTTTGTCTTACTCAAGTACACAAAACACAATCACCTGATGATCTTCAAGCTAATAAAATATTGTTGTAAAAATTTAATAAATTACTTGTGGTATCGTGATAGTGACTTATTTCTGAAAAATATATAAAACTGTTCAAGCTTTAGCATTTGGTCCTTCTCAATTAAGGTAGTGTTTTTAATCAAGCAAATGCCAAACTACTTGAATTTTATAATGTCAAGTAGAAATTGACAAGTGTCAACGTCGACTTTATAATATCTATTTTATATCCTATAAAATCACACACTATTATAATTCGCAATAATTATTCCAAATGCTGATAAGTATACGTAATTTACCCAAACATTTAAATTTATTACGAAGTGTATTTACTGGTAAATTTTTAAATGCCATACAAGTTAATTATTTCTGTGCTTTGTGCTGTTCACCTAATTATTTATTTAGGAAGTCTCCAGTTCCGGATTTTTCACAATGGGACGAAAGAAAACCAATCAGGACAAATTGGTACAGACTAGGGAACCAAGTAGCAAAATGATTACAAGAAAATCGAAATCAGAGCAAGAGGCCGAAAGTGCGACTAGAGTTTTTAATAATCCATTGGTAAGATGAAACACTGAAATTTTTATTGTGCATTTTTAAATACATAATAAGTCGAAACTCTCGTTAATCTTTACATTTCTGTTGCAGTTAATGGACAAAATTATTAAATACTCCGTTTACAAGCCGAATGGGAAAGAGCTCGATACAAATGCCGTTGTTGCAATACGACTTGTGAATAAAACCTGGCTCCAGTCGGCATCTCACGTACTTAAAATCTCTGGTGATTATGTAATCAGTCTTGAAATTGGTGGCCCATATCAAGTAAACAGAAGACCCAGTGGAGTATTTCTGGATAAAAAAGAAGCCATTTTGCACAACTTCGTTTCAGTATTCTCCAAAACCTTCCAATCAATTGATTCTATCCTTCCAATACATTCTGAAATATTGCAACATTTCGTTGTAAAAGAGAACTGTAAAACGTTATCCAACTTTTTTGAGCAATTTGGCAACATAATTAGTTCACTATGTGTTACTTATCCACTGGATGCTGGCTTAATGAACTTCAAGTCCAATAATTTGAATTTCCCAATTCTACAAACTGTCGATTTCGGTTTTGAAATTTGGAGGGATCCACTAACACATCTGAGGAGGGCAACCGCTTGTGAAAATAATGCAAATGGCTTGGCCTTTCTACAACAAATTTTACATAGTTCCCCAAATTTGCAAAGTTTTACTTTCAACCGAAATGACGAGAAAGCCACCATCAACACTAGTTCTATTAGTTTACCACCAACTTTAAAAATGCTAAAACTAGGCAGCCCCATAACTCAAATCGACTTGACTCTATTATCAAATAACACACTGCCAAATTTAAACTCTCTGGAATTGGAGATTAATAAACAGCCCGAGGTAGCTCTTGTGTACAAGATTTTGGAACGTTTTGGACCACAGCTAACAAATTTGTTTATGACTGTTGTATCATATCACGACGAATCCCGTATTAAAGTCAAATTTCCTTCAATGGAAAAGTTGACATACTTAAAACTTTGTGGGCAGGATTACACTTTGTCCCCACAATTGAGAAACGTTTGGCCAAAACTCGTTCCAAATTTAACTAGTCTTGTTTTTCATGAAGAACTTCCGGAATCAATATTTTTAGATTGGGTTCAAAGTTCACGATTTGAAAATGTTGAGAAACTCAAGTTTTCACTCAATTCTCATGATAACGACGAAGACTACCTGACTACAATGTCTCCAAGTTTTGTCATTATTACCGAAATTTCCACCTCATTTCCAAATATTCAGAAGTTAACTTTAAAATACGTGTTAAACGACATTAGCAGTCTAAAATATATATTCAAGAATATACCTCATCTTAAAAAGCTTAGTTTGAATTTTGAGTCAGACGGAAGAGATAGCTCACTGCCGGGTTACAAATTTGTGTCCATTTTTCTGGGAATTTCGGTAGAACTTGCAATGGCGATGGTTGATAAAACTGCCAAAAAGGTAAACGTTGCAGATGATAATCCAGAGTCAATTATGAATTTGACAGGTAAGTAAATAAATCAAAATATTATGGTACTGCATTTTCTTTTGTTTTAATTTAAAATTTGATTTTTGTAACATAATTAAATAATTATTGTTAATTATTACTCTAGAGCTCAACTCGCTTACTCTTCGGTCACACCCACCATATTTATATGTACCTGTATCAGAACGTTATCGAAGACAACTCTACCCTGGAATTATTTCTAGGCACGGATTTGACAAAATGCCAAAACTACAAAAAATTAAACTTGTGGGTGGATTCCAGGTATGTTATATTGAAAACAAAATAATTTGTGTTTAAAACTTAATGCTGCTGATTCTCACTTTGGTTATTAAAATTGAACTTTATTTTATTTTGTAGCTACCGTAAGGATAGTCCTAAAATGTTTCAGATGAAGATCAACTCTATTTCAACTGACAATCAGAAGAATTTTTACGTGTGATTAGGTTACACGATTCAATTAAAAAATATAACTGTATTTTCATTTTGTTTTTTCTTTGCTTTGTTATTCAGTTTAAAATTGTATTTGATGCAGTATTTTAAATTGTTGATTTTGATATAAAGGGTGTTTTTCTTGTCAAAAAATTCTATTGTCCTCTTAATTTTTCGTATAAAGTTTGTTATTTTACCTTTTATAAACTTAACCCTGTTAGGTCAATTTTGGTATCAAAAATCATATTGTTAATATTAAAAAGTGACGGATTCATAATGATAGTTATATTAAGTGAATTAAAAAACTTGCTGTTGTACTAGCTCTTCGAATAAATATTGAAATTTATGAATTTCTTTTGTTTTAGTACTTTTTGTACTTTTAATACAATTAATGGGCTAAGATTTTTTCAATCCACATAATTCAGCTATTTATAAGCTTAACTCTGCTTGCATTTGTAAACAATGTTATAATTATGATAGAAAAGTAATTACTTTGTTAGCTTTGATCCAATTTTGTTTGAAAATGTCAAGAACAAATAATAGCAAGTATCAGGTGTATTTAATTTGCAAGCAAAGTTAACATGATCTAATAGTGCAAATGGCCACAAGAATCGTTCCTAATACTAATAAGTGATCTCAACACCTCGTATAAAAATTGTATATTTAAATCCATTTAAATTAAATTTAAATCAGCCTATCATAAAATATATGTAAATGGTTGTTAAATTATTATAAAATATTTCGACATAATTATTTTAACGAAACAGGAACCATTTTTTACCTTTCCGATGTGTCCTTTTATATAGTTTTGCATAATAATGATAACATGAACGTCGCAAAATTATGTATAAAAACATTTATAAGTATTAAAACAAATTGTTATCTAACTTTGCGTCACAAATTATCCAGTAGCTCTCTCAGAGCACATTTAGTTTGAATCGTTGATTTGTAAGTACAAATTAGAAAGTTAAAAGTTATTAACTTAAATTTACACATTTTTCAACTTTAATCTATGCTTTACGTAGAAAATGTAATCTCACATTTATTATCCCTTCCCCCTTCTCATCAAAAGGGGATGTTATAGTGATCTGATTGATTGATTCAGTAATGGAATCATCTAACAATAAAATATAATCAATAATTGAATGAATAATATTAATCAGGATTGTTATTTTTCCACAAACACTACTTCCAATTTTAACAATCAAAGTACAAATATGAAACAACCAGTGAATCATACTTAGTGCATTTTTTGTTATTGTTATTTTTTAAATGAAATTAAAGGTGGATTCTTAAACTAAGATGTTTTGATGGACGACATAATTTATCAAATCAAATAATCAAGTTTGTTCAGAAGATCTCACAAATATTATATTCTACTATAGTAATTCTACAAAAATGTTTCCACAAAAAAATAGGAAAAAATTAGAAAAATATGTTCTCATTTCAAAATATTTTTTTTGTGACAACTTTATACCTTTGAATACTTTGCATTTAATTAGGCATAGCAATATTTCTACTCACAATTTTTTACTTAAACAATCAAAATCCCCGATTTACACATAAAACCAACAAATACTGTACAATTTAAAAATAATATATGTCACAGATAATAAATGCTTGTCATTGAAATTAAAACAAAAGTTGTGTGTTTGTTCTGATTTGTTGAAATGGGTTTAATATTTTGTCGAATTCATCAGTTCTCATTACATCATTGCTAGCGGAAATAGACACTCATTTTAAACCAAACAGTTTGCATGTTTATACTGTATGTTCTAACAAGAGCATTTTTGTTCCCCAAGCCAGAACACATGTCAAACTTTAGCAACAAAGCAGTGTAGAACGTGTCAATTATAAAAATAAATAAATTGAAATCATTCGAATATACCACATTTACCATATTGTTTTATTTCATAAAATTGTATTTGAATATATTCTCTGTTCATCTCAAGGTCATTTTAATGAGATCAGCTGTAGCAACATAATGAAGTAGAATATTCAATGCTCGTGGCCCATGGAACGGAAACACCGAATTTATTTAATGCCAGTGTGTTAATAATGTGCTATGCTGCGAAGTGCGTTAAATAGTTTTTATTTTCCAAAAATGTTTGAAAAAGAGTTTTATTTCAAGGTTCTAATTTTAATAGAAAATAAAAACATTCCTAAACAAAACCTTGGTATTAGAATAGGCATATTTTTGGTACGGAGCTAGAAGCGAAGCTCAGCGCAGATATTGACTTAAACGTGTTTGTCTGTCTGTCCGTCTGTCCATAACCTTGATAGCTCACATTTTGCATGTTGGTCACTATGGCCAAACGCAAGAACCATTTTGAATTGTAGCGCCCGACGTTAAACTCTGAGATCAAGTTCAAATGTTTTCTTCTTTTAAAAAAGTGCAAATTTTAACAGCGCATTCGAAATCTCTCGTCATTTAGATCACCATTCATGTGTGGGTTTGGATCAAAGTGACCTTATGAGGTCCAAAACTAGAGGTTGAAGGTTGCAATATGAAAAATATGTCATCTGACATATCAATTGAAATCATTTTACATTGCCAACAATAATTACAGCAATTTTTCTTCTCTCACTACGTAAAATACGCTAATTATAAATTAAAATATTACAATGAATCTTTTTAAAACTCATCCTATCAGTTTTATGTTTATTTACATACTTTCACCATTGCAATTTTTATCCTCACATGATTTATTATTTTAACCTTTGACATCGATTTCATAGAAACGACAAAACAATTTAATCGATACAAACACATCAAAATAAATGGTAAACAGCTAGTCTTGAGCGACTATTTTTACAAAAAGTTCTTGGAAAATGGTATATAAACATTTGGCAGTATATAACAGTGTTTTCTTCTTATCTGAAGGAAAACTATAGATTTCAAAGATCCTTTCAAAGCAGTACTTCCAATATCCGATAGTCATTTATCAGGGTTGGTGGAAAATTTCAGTATGGTTTGTAGTATTTGTGCCTCTTGTCGAAAATCACTAGTCGAAAGGAATATTGCCGAATGAAAAAATAGTAGAAAGGACAATTGTCGAATTTACAAAAAATTACAACCATTCAACAGTAATCAGTCACTTATTCACACAATGGATTAAATCTTAAAGGAAGTTTTAGTTTTAACGGCAAACTTGGTGATTTGATTTCAGTTTTTTTACCGCGCCCTTGTGTAACTAGCAATACTATTGAGTCCAGTTATAGTACTCTCATTTATTGTAGATCACTTTAAAACAATTGCAGTACTAACAGAATTTTCCATTTCACATTTCATGTAGATGTTATGCAGGTGAAATTGTACATTCTTTTACTATGCTGATATCCCCAGAAATTAACATATATATACACATATACGTCAGAGTATATTCAAATCACCGTCTCAAAGGATTCGACAAAACGATTATTCGACTAGATTTGAACATTCGACAAGAAGAATTCTACTAGCATATTTCGACAAAAGGCACAAATACTAGAAGTCATTTTGACATTTTACCTGCATATATTTATTACGTAGCTGAAAGCGAAGCTCGGATTTGTCCGTCCGTCTGTCGGCACGATAACACAAGAACGCGTTGACCAATTTTGCTCATAAGTGGCATGTAGATCACGATGGCGAAGGCCCAGAAGCGTATTGATTTTCAGCCCCCTAGGTCAACCCCAAAGTCAAAGGGCAGGGTCGAAAGTTTTCAACATGTTCACAGTGTAGATTTGAACAGCGCAATCGAAAGCTCTCATTGAGTAGATAATGATTCATGTTTCACTTTAGCTCAAGGTGACTTGAGAGGGTCATAAATCGGGGTCAACGTTGGCAACTTCAAACATATGGCATGTGGCATATCATTCGAAAGCGCGTTTCATTAGGAACAACAATAGCGACTATAAATAGCGTAATTTTAAATTGTATTGTTTCAGCTACGTCGTTATGATCGCTTTTACAGCTAGTTTATTTAATGTGACTTTAGGTAAAGCCAAGTCCGAAAATCGGTGTCCCCCAAATATCCAAAATTAGTATTTTCCCTTTTCAAGCTGGGTAAGATAGCACCGCATTGGACCGAACTGAATTAGATCGGATCTGATTGGAACATGTTTCTAATTTTTGTATCAAAAAAGCACTAATATATACATGTTCACATTTTCAAAAGAATTTTTTGGTGTAGATTATTGATTCACAAATAATGAACATGACATCATCATTCTGATGTCATGATGACTACATCATGCTAGTAAAGGACTTTTACAAAAGCAAAAGTCTGATTACAAAAGCGTAAATATTTTTCAAAAATCTTGGGATAATAAATGACTTGTGCATGAATCAATAATGTGCACTGCATGCATCATTAAAAGTATTTGATACACTTCCTTGAAAATATTTAAATTTAAATCTAAATTCGGGATTTAAGACCTAGGGGACATTTGTATTATGATTAGTTGATATAAAGTTTTTTTTATTATCTGTACTGAATGGATATTGATGTCTGGAAATATGTATATGAAATATATATGAAAATAAGTTTGATAAAACTAATCGACTATCTTAAAATATTATAATTATGTCTCAATGTCGTCCCTGAACCCAAGCTGGTATCTGCGTTTAATGATGTACATGTGCAAATACTCTGGCTTGTTAGCGTGTATTATATAGTAAAATCTATGTGTGGGTTCCAGTCATCACGTTACTTTCATGTGTATAGCGTTTTTCATATACATATAGCACTGACTGATGTCGTATTTTGAACAGTGAATAACAATGTAGACAACGTAGATTTCTGACCTGAAAAATGCACTTGATAAAATCATGCCAATTTAGTTAATTGGGACAAGAACTTATGTACAAGCACCTAACTTGCGTACTTTTAAACATTAGTAGTAACTGATGGCAAACACTTAGCTTCAGGGAAATACTTAGATAAAAAAGTTTCGACGAATAATTTGTGTAAAGTATATTTATCTTAATATCAGCTCTGACTTGTCGTATTGTAAAGTATATCGTTTTATTTTGTTTGATATTATTTTCTGCTTAAACTACCAAAATCCAATATCAACTAATCTTGTGCATTATAAATTAGGTATTATTTTTTTGCTTTCGTAGGTTAACTAAAAAAAGGATTTTTTTGTTGAAGCTCCAAATAATAAAAAGAGGTCAGAAAAAATATTTACTTTACTTGTAATTATAAACTAGTGTGATTCGATGCTATTTTGTGAAAGCAGAATACTTTGTTTACTTTCAATGATTAAAATTATAATTTTATCCTCTGGACACTTTTATTCGTCACTATAATGAAATACACGTCTGCATAAATTTATTAACGTCGTCCTATTGATAAACGTTTTTATCTTCAATAACACTGGATAACTTTTGTTGTTTTGACCTGTTCAATTCATTTTACTGCAATTTGGTTTTTCTTTTCATAAAGTGGAGAATTTTGATACATATTTTGTCATCAAAAGATTTCCATTTATTCGTCATCATTTTTGGATTAGTCATTTAATAGATTGCACAATATATTGGGTTTTAATTTAGGATTGTATATATGTTTATTCAAGACATCATGTGTTTCGGTTGATCTGTTTCATTCATTCAGCCATAGTGTTTATTTGCACATTATCCTCATAATATTAACATCTAATAAACTACCAGCAGGCAGATAAAGAAAAGTAGCGGAGGCATGTGGTTTTTTTTTGAAATTTCGTTGAAACAAATAGTTTAACAACTTACACTTGAGTTCTTCAAGTTTCGTTAAATCAAACTCATTCAATACACTATATTATGACTTTATGGCCTTTAAACATTTACTTTACAAATTTAAAATCCATTTTTTACATTAAAATCAAAATTTAATATTTGTATTTTTATGATTTCAGATTTTTTGTATTTTTTATGAACGACTTTTGTAACAGTCAACTCCGAATTTCCAGAAACCTTCGAATTTTGGAACATGGACAATTTTAGCATTCATTGAGCATTCATATAAAGTAGCTCGGGCAACTTTGAAAGAGATACGACATACTAAACTCTATTATATGTTTTTACACAGAATAAAACATTTTAATGTATTAAAAAATGTTTATATCTACTTGGTAAGTATTTAAGTTTTAATGCGCTTTATTTGGAAAACAATATTTTATAAATAATCCCAAATTAGTTGCTCTATCGAATGTAATTTAATTAGTTTGTGCTGGATTTAATTAAAAAATATATTTTAACCCAGTCTTCATTACTTGCTATACACTTTTAAGTAACGCTAAGTTTTCATTTAGGGTGCAGTATTCCCATATTTTTTTATATTGTATTCAACTGTACATATTGCGTAGCACCAAATTTAGAGAGATTTTACATAAAAGCTATATTCCAAACGTCCATTGGACATGTCCACTGGAAAATGTGCTCAAATGTCTAATTTGCTATGAATCATCAACAAGGGCTTTACTTGCGAATCGAGTTATAATTAGATTTAGTACGTTTTTATTCAATTATGACGTCATTCAGAAAACAAATATTGAATATCTCAATTCATTCAAGAAGATGAGTTATCCAAAAATTCAGAGACCTTAGTCTGTATTACAACTCAATGACTCATTGATCAATAATTTACCAACATTACATTAGTTATGTAACGTTTCAGTTTAAGATGGCCAATCTGATTATTAAATTATGGATTTATGGCAATTTTTTTACAATACTTCAGTGCAATATGTACCGCTACTTTTTTTAAATACACAAATAATGTCTTTGGAATTTCGATGATGAAATTTGAAAAAAATACTTTTACATGATCTGATGGAATTATTATTATTATTGGATATAATTTTCTTCATAATATTTCAAAATAAGGTTAGCGTATAATCGGATCTGTGGACATAAAGAAATACGTTCATGCATCATGTCTGTATTTTGTCCCCAATATCACTACGTAGTACAGTGGTCTGGATTTATGGTAGCTGGTATGAGCAACGGATTGGCTTTGACTACAACCAGCAACATGCTTTATTCATATTAAACGATCTCCACTGACTCATTCATCAAAATTACTTCATAATCCACAAATAATTTATACGGAATGACTTGGGTTATACCAACTTACTGTCTAACATCTTTAGTCCAGTTGCTACCCCAGAAATACAAAAATTATTTTTAATCCAAACTTTTGTTATTTATTGATTCACTACTCTGTGATCCTTACTGAATAAACTAGTTTAGCAAGTATTTAAGTACAACTTTATCTACAAGTGCAACTCAGTTCGTTAATAAACGTCCATTCATTCACTTGTTATTTTAACGCACCTCGAAACAATTTTTTTTGTACTTTATCATTGTTGTTTGATCACTGCACCAAACTTTATAGCTTCAACATGTTTACAGATTTAATTGTTGATAGCACAGGTACGCTAAAAAATACTATTTCTGCCTAGTCAGCAAAAAAAGATTTGGTAACAATTGTGTTTGTTCATTTACAGAATGTCCAATATACGTGGTTGCGAATGCCATGTTTTACCCCCGTCCTATTGGTCCTTTAGACGATAAATGGATAGAATTTGGACGTTCCCTCAAAATACCAATTGATGTTGTTCAAAAATCCAAACGTATGATATGTCGGGAAACTATGTACGATTTTTTGAAAAAATGGATAATTAATGCAGGTGAGCCCAAAACAATAGGTCATTTACTGGATGCGCTCAGAGACGCTGAGCTTGTGGAAATTGCAGAAGAATTTGAGAAAAATTTGAGGATTGAACTCGAGGAGTTCATGCTGACAAACCCTTATTTCTCTAAGGCTAAATTTAATGCAAGAAAACGGACACAATACCAAGCCAAGGTAGTTTTCGAAATTAATTATAACTTTTGGATTTACGTTATATTTAAACATTTCATTTTTAGGAATTAAGTAAACATTATATTTACAGAATTTTGACGTTGACGATGATATTCAAGACGATGAAGAAGAAGAAGATACTGATGATATTTTGGCTTCAGTAAACAATGAGGCCGAACACAAGTCTGTACTCGGATGGTGCACAACATTATGGCTTTCATTTATGCAAAGTCAAACTAACAAAACTGCCCGGGATCCTTTTGCAAGAAGAAAGCTTCAAGCATTGGTTTTTGTACTAATAATTGTCTTTTATAATATTCCTAGTGGTCAGGCAATTAAATGTGATCCATGCGTAATTGTGGCGGCAAACTATTGTGCTGGTTCTGCAAGCGTAGGTGGTGCTTGTGTTGGAATGCAAGTTATAGATCATTTTTATTGTGGCTTAATATTGGCTGTTGGCGGAAGTACTTGTTTGGCGTCGGCTACTACATGTACATATTTTTGTATTCGACAAAAATTTGGACTTTAAGGAATATCGTCATATTGTCATAAGATTTGATCAATTGTATAATTTATAAAGCAGTAGTACACACATAGCATTAAATAGTACACACATGTGTGTATGTTATACCGTTATGATGATAACTTCAGTTATAAGTCTACCCATTTGATAAGTGTATCATTTGCTAGTTATATTAATTCAACTAAATTTCTTGCTAATTTGCATTCTAAACTATAAAAACTTTTTGTATAAAATAACTGATTGTTTTTGACAATTTTTCCCTAGCCACTTTTATTCCACATTTTATAATAACTTAACTGTTTTTTTTTAAATTTACTACACGTAAAGGAATTAGTGTATAGTAAGGTTATCAATATTACGGCAAATAAATAAAGATAAAACATTTGGATAGCTTTTTGTCGTCAATTGGTCAGCACAATATGAATTGTAGAACTATAAAAAAATCAAATTAACAATATTGTTACAAGATACCAAAAATCTTTAATGTACATCAGATTTTATAATAAGCTAAAAGAAAATTGGCCAAATTACCATAAAAATAAATTGTTGAATGGATTCGGGGTACATTTTTATTCCAAAAAGAAGTGTTTTTCTAGGAAAATAGTTTGTGAAAGAATTTAAAAAAATGAGTTGTAAATTGAATTTTCATATGTAATTTTCCCAGCGGTATTTGAAGGGTTGGATGTGATGAATATTAGTTTCGTTTGAACTGACTTGGAATTATATTGCATAAGTTCTTTCGTTTTTAGTTGTAAAAATTTGTACGATTTTTTCATTTGAGTTGATATGCAAAATTGTTTAAAGACATGCGAAGCTGATGTAAACTGTATTGTTATATGTTGTTAAAATTTCATAGCAAATAATCTTTTGAGTTATTCAAACACAATCTTGTACAGTAGAAAAACAGGTAAAAATTGGAATGGTTCAATAGTTGATCAAGTTTATTGCTTATACTATGTCACAATATAAGCTAGTACATGTATGTATGTTTGTGTACAAATGTATTGTACTGTATGTATTGCAATTTATTAATTACGTAAATGAATCATGAATATAATTGAATGACAATATTCATAAGTATCATCGTACTTCAATTTCTACTATTTACTTTACACATTTAAAAACTTGTCAATACCTCTCTGCATAATGCAAACATGTTTACTTTTACCTGATAATGTATATTCATTTCAAAAGTGAAAATCGTAATAAGAAAAATGCCTAATTAGAATCTTAACTTTTTTATTTTTGCTCTCAAAACGGATCAGTTACCAATACAATCTATTGCTGTAAGAAAAAACCCCGAAAACTGAAATGACCTTTTTAAGTGTTATAATAATATTCCATGATATACAGTAAACCATTTTTCACTCCCAAATTGTATACCAAGCAAGTTTGGTTGAACAAAGAATTTTTTATTTCGAACAATATAAATATTTACATGACAAAAGCATTTGCGTAAGACCATCGGCATAGTTGAAAAGGTTTCATTACTTATTTTCGATGACTTTCAGTCATTTAAAAAAGAGAGAATGCTGATATCATGACAAATACGTTGTTTAACGTTTTGTCAATACATACGATTTTAACACAAAAAATGCATTGCTCGGTCAGATAAACCTTGACACATTAAATTATGAAGAACTGCCAATTTAATTCCAATTTTCTGATTAGTTTAATGGTAATTCAGATTATTTTACCATTGCACATTTTAGTCATTAAGATTGGCCATCATATTAACCTTTTGACAACATTCTGGTAGAGACGATAAAACTGGTTCTTTGACATAAAACTAGCACACATTATTATAAACGATTAGTCTTGGACGATTAATCTTGCAAACTGAAATGTTAACGAAAAACCAACAGATGCCTACATGTCACAATTTTTTATACAAATAATGTATTTGTTGAGGGTTTGATTGTGAACTGATGGGAAATTTACGATACTTATTCAATCAAAATCAATAAAAAAAATCTAATGTGATTTTATCGGATCGGACAATTTCCGATATTCGTTCTTATGCAATAAAATTATCCAACTATTGTGGTTTACCTGGTGAAATATTATTATGAGGGTTTAGACATGTAACAAAATTAACCCAACACTCAAATAGTATAAAATTGGAGTGCGCAAGTATAATGCTTGATGTTTGTTTTAGGTACAGTGAAGTCTGGAAATTGGTTTCTAAAGGCTAGCATGCTGATTTAAATCAAAATATATCTGAATATCATATCTAATTCTGAATAATACGCGATCCGATTTCGATGACGAATCCGGATAACCGATCAAGACTGTATTGGATCAGACTATGTTAGATCGGATTGGATCAGACTAGAAAATTTTGTGATATTGCTACATTAATCCAAACACTAGTACATACTTGGATCATCCTCTTTTCATCAGAAATGTTGTTTTGTATAGCGTATTGATTGAGAATTTTTGAAGATGATATCAATATGATGATTTCATGTTGACTACAACATTTTTGCAAAGCATATTTTTTCCTCTCAAAAACGTTAATCCTAAAAGCATGGAAATTTTCAACAATGGAACTTTATGCTAAAATTCTAGCGATTCCAAGCAAAAAAAGCCGACTATGAGCTGCTAAAAATGAGACTAAAAGTATTACCACAAAGGTTTAAATTGGGATAAAAATTCTGTTTTGTTTTGATTGTATGTTGTATTGATATTAAACTAAAATATATGTCAATGGTATATATGCCTGGAAGAATTTGCTTTGATAATCTTGTTACTTGATTGTGATTATTAAATTTAGTGCTCATTGTTTGATACATACTCACGTTTGCACCAAACTTGCGTCGTTATGGTAATTATTAGTCATTAATGACAAACTTTTAAGTACCTAGGTAATAAATAAATTGTGTCAAATGTATTTATTTTAAAATGAACTTTGATTTTTTTGTAATGTAAAGAACATCGTCGTATTTTGTTTTATCATCTATTTTGCTCCAGCTTTATTTAAATTAGATGTTCTGCTGAACTTTATCATGAACTTTGTAGGTGAACTTAAATGTCATGTATGTGATTTTCGATGCAGCTCTTAATGATAAAAAAGTGGTTCGTTAAATACTCTTCACTTGTATTCACAAACTGTTTTAATTCAAGACATTTTTATGAAAGCACAAGACATTTGTATGTGCATTAATTGTATTTGATTTTTCTTTCGAGATTTTCTATTCATCATTTGGATGAAATATAAACAGATACATAAATTATTTTATCAGTATCATTTTGATAACTTTGTCAACTTTCATTGACACTGCACTGAGTCACATTTTTTGTTCTGTCCTGTTCACTTCATTCCTGTGATTTCAGTTTATTCATTTTTATAAAGTGACTAATTTCGATATTTATTTGGTCATGAAAACGATCCCACTCATCGTCAGTTACTCAAATTTCATATTAGTCATTTGTAGATTACCTCAAAATGTTGGTCAACTATTGACCTCCGTACGTCATATCTGCATCCATTCATATGAAAGGTATTGCGTATCCTCGTTTTATTAGTTTCAATAATTTACTCATAAAGTTTATTCGCTCATCGTCCGCCGTAAAGTAAACACGTCAGCGTAAAAAATTTATTTTTAAAAGTAAAGCAAAATGGCTGACCGGTTTTGTGTCGGGGATTCAAGTGAGCTACCAGATAATATTATTAATCCTTCGGAAAAATAAATGCAAATCTATATTTTTTGTGACATATTTCCAGATTGTTCGATCAACATGGTCATATCAGCCATGAACTACGGTGCACATGAGAATGATTTTTTTCAAAAGTGGAGACAACTTGCACTTGATCTTGGACTGGGGGTAGACGAAATCAATAAAATAGAAAGAAACCTTAAATACCAAGCGTGGAGTGCACAGGATATTATATTGGAAATTCTGATACAGTGGAAGGGAGGGAGTGGAAAAGGTGCAACACTGAGTGTTTTGTTAAAAACACTGGATACACACAACTTGAAGAATATTTCAAACAACATTGGTTCAAGATTTGGGCTGACGAGATATTTGGATGACTTTGTTATTGGGGATAAAGGTAATCCAAACAAGTTTAATTGTATTTGGTTTGGTACTATTAATATACTTTTCAATGTGATTTATCATTAATAGAAAGCAAAATTTCTTATTATTTTGCTAATCTACTTTTGCAACTACCATATAAAGCTATAAGGACATTAACCCGAGTTCATTGTAGTATAGTTTGATTAAGCTTAGGGCATTTGTTGGACATTTTATTGAGATATAATTAGCTTTAAATTTTTTAATACAATGTTTCGTTAAAAATTGGTCGTCTTCATGTTGACACCATGACATTTTACGGATCACATGGTGTCATCCATCACATGAGCCAACCAACATGGCAAGAAAGGCAGCGATATTAAGAGTCTTAAAATTTTGCATGAGAGAAAGTTCTAATAAATAGTGTTTTAAATCCTAACGATTTTTTGCAAGAAAATGATATGATGAATATCTATAATAACAAGAGAAACTTAAAATTAAGTGATGCTGACTCACCGTATTTTTGGGAAACTCATCCCAGTTATTTGCAATGATGGATATATTACTATAAATAAACTCATCTCAAAATACGTGCAATGAGCATATAATCTTTTCACGTACAGTAGTTCATGCTCTGGTGAAGAAACATTGTGAAATATATTAATAGGTTTTATTACATGGAATATTAGGAATATGATACGATTACATTGGTCGGCAATCCAAAATGGTTTTGTATTTCAAGTTTCAAGAAAAAAAAATAGTTTATTTAGTTTACCCTTTCTACTTGTTATATATTACACACGCATGTCACAATTTAAGAAAAAATGAAATGGTTCCGACTCCTTGTTTGATTACCAACAATGAGGAAATATTGTTCAAGCTTTAGATGTTAAACTCGACAAATAGTCCAAATTAATGCTTTATCGCAGTACATACTATACATGATAGAGAGATAACGTTACTGTTCACACATTATAACATCTTTGCTGTTTTTTCGATTATTGGTAACTCAAATGAATTTTAATCAACCCAAATAAATCTGCTTTTTAAATTTCATTGTCAAAGAATTTGGCAGATACAACATCCAAACAACATATTGCTCTCCCATAAGCCAAAATAAACCAAATTCATCTTTCTTTTAACATATTTGAGCAAAATCAAAAGCTAATCTACCAAGTGTTGAATATTACATTTTAAAAAATGTTTCTTATCTAATGTACATGCCTATTTTGTTAGATGGACACTCTATAAACAAAATGAACAGTTTAACGCCAACTGTTCTTGCAAATGAATCCCACTTACGTTCTCCGTTTCTTTCCCTCGAACTAAATTGGCAGCGTTATAACAAGTGGAAGAATAATTTTGTATTGAATGCACGAAGAGCAAACTTGCCAATTCTGCTCTGGATTATCATTGTTCCATTATGCAGCAGCATTCCTACTAGTGACAGTTTTGAGTGCAATTCTTGTTTAAAAAAAGCTGGCAGCTTTTGCACTTGGAGCGTTGGAATCACAGCGGGATGGTTTTTAGACGACAAATATTTTGGATTAGTAGGTTGTGCCGTAGGAATGGCTGTAGGAGCTACTAGTTGCGTAGGCGCAGCTGGATGTTGTGTGTATCACTGTTTTTCAAGAAACACAAATTTTCCTTTGTAACACGAACAACCTTGATGACAATTTTATTGAATTGTAGAAAACCCAAAAAAAAAATTGTCGCCAAGCCAAAAATCAAAACAAAAATAATATAGCTGTTATTTTAATCACAATTCTGTATTGAAATAAAATGATTGAAACAGTGTTCGTGTGCTTTACTTTAAAATAAAGACTCCTGTTAAGATATTTTCAATTTTTATATAATATTGTATTTTATAAATATAAATGTTATATACATACATTCTTATGAACATTTCACGCAAGTCACAGAATAGTGTGAGTTGTTATTATTTTGTAAAAAGTATTTACATTGCATAAAATACTGCATTTGACACAATATTAACGAATGTACACCCTTCACCTATAATTAACTTGGATTAACTTGCATGGATAAATTTTTTTCCATCAAGTTTATTTATAATCTGTCCAAAAATATATACTTGCTTATATTTTAACACAAGGTAAAATATAAGGAAATGAAACTTTACTTTAGTCAATTTTGTGTGCTAAATAACGCTTTTTTGTTATCTTTTAGACTGCTCAATTGAAAGGTTACTATATACCATGAGCGCCTCCTTTCAATTCCAAAAGTGTGTCAATATGAGTTCACAAATTGCATCAGACCTGAGAATCAACTTCAGTATTGACGATAAATGGACTCCTTTTGAAACAATGGCGGAAATTCTAGTTCGATGGCAATCAAAAGTTGGAAGGGAAGCTCGCCTGTTTTTATTAATTCATGTTCTAAAAAAACTTAATTTGGACGACATAATTGATCATATCCGTAATGAATTTGGACAAAGTGACAAATGGATATCTGACAAGGTTAAATATTTCCGGATAACATTTTTTTTATTCTACGCCTTAAAATTTTTTGTTGGAATCGATGTTGTCATTTTAATTGATAGGATACATATAGGATAAGATATAAGCCGCGTGATTTATTTGGGCCTAATTATGAGGATGAATCAAATGATGACACTGGGCCTAGTGATGGAATGGAGCGTAGCGAGGCTACTGAACCAAATGAAATGAAACCTAACGATGCTACTGATCAAAATGATGAACTTGTAGATGACACATTGCCGCTTATAATAAAAACCCAGCTGACGGACACTGCTCGGTTTACTTCAGCAACAGAAAAAAGATTGTCTGTCGATCGTACAACAATATTTTTTCCTGACCCAAATACAAACACAACAATTAATCGTGATGTTCAGCAATCAGCAGTATCAAATCTGCAGATTTGGAGACGTTGCAAATTAATTTGGGAACAGCACTATAAAAACCTTAAAATTTTAACCAGGATCATCGTGATCTTTTTTGTCTGCTACACAATTCAAACATCCAATAAAACAAACTGCAATTCTTACATAAAGTGGGCTGGTAAATATTGTACTGGGCTTGTGGGAACTACATCAATTTGCGTTTTAAACCCGGATATAATATTTGGACCAGTAAAATGTTCAGTTATTTTGACAGGAGGTGCAGCGGCTTGCTGGGGAGTTGCAAGTACCAGTGTATATTTTTGTGTTCAGGAATACGCCAAAAATAGTACGATTGTGTAAACCCTATGATTTTGATATTTAAAAATTTTATAAAAAAGATCTAAAACTATTAAGAAAATAAAAACTAAACTAAACAAAATATCCATATTTACTTAAGTTATAATTCTGGATTATATATATTTTCCTAAAAACCCTGCATGGAGCAAGCTTTTAGCATAGGCCTTCCATAATAATTGATTTTTACATAATTTGATTAATCCTTAATACCTTATACTTTCGTTAAAAATTCGCACGAGCATTAAATTTTGTTTAATAAAAAATTGACTTCCGGTTGAAAACGTTTTATATGTTTCCACAGTTGTCATACATTTCGTAACGTTTTAACTAATTCAACGATATTTGCTTCACAAAAACTGTTATGTTGACTTTGACCTATATCTTTCTTATGTTTTAATGCCAAAAACAATTATGCAACTTTTAATTTGAAAGCATTGAAACAATGTGAATTACTGATTAATTTTTATTGTATTTGCATTTTGTGATAATGTATAAGAATACTGCATAGCAATACGGCATGAAATAATACATTGTTATGATTTTTAAGTACAGTTTTGTTTCAAAATGTGTAGGTTCTGTGCAAATTGCGATGTAAAAACTAATAATTATTAAAAAACAAATATTTACTTGATTAATGCCATGTATTTGTTCTAGTACAACAGTTTTTTCTTCTGAAAATGTTTTCCTGATATAATTAATATTATTGGTATGGTGTACACTTAAGTTCTTTAAATAACAAATTAAGACCAATATATAACTATTAATAAATGTTTGCCAGTGAAATTGACACAAATGTGTACTTGAATGCTAGCCAACAAGACGCTCATCTCAAATCAAACGTAAGTATGCTTGTTCTGACTTCATGCCTTGCAAGAGCAGCCAGCACACATCTCAAACTTCAGCAACAAAGCTGTGTAGAACGTTGCCATCATAGAGTAGATCAGATGGGTGAGACACTGCGGGCTACTAATGTGTTTTGCTTTTATCTTACTCAAGTACACGACCACCCCATAATCTTCAAGCTAATAAAATATTATTTTTATAACTTCATAGAATACTTCTGCTATAGGGATACTGACTTAAATATTCCTACTTATTAAAAACTTATGTCATCTTAATAATTGATACACATGTCAATTTGAGCTTCATTCTACTTTCTAATAAAAACACATACTATTACAATTTACAATACTAAATAGCCAAAGTATTTTTAAACTATAGTCGTCGGATCATAGTAGTTTTACTAAGAAAGGTATGTATTTACCCTACCATTTTAAAGGTCATGCAGTTTACTTACATCGAGTAATTTATTTTGCAATAAAAACAAGGCATAACATTTCTCTACGCTTTAAAACGACTACTTTTGCCTGTTATTTTCCGTCAGAATTTCTTGAAGGAAATAAATTGGGACTGACTTTCGAACTTGAGTCATTTTAACGGGAAAGTGAGGTCATTGAGAGAAAATGGTCATTTTCAGTCAATTTTCCAGGTACAATAATAAATTCATTTTACATTTTTAAAACTCAGGCTCCTCAATATTTTTAGAGGGGGTTAGCAATTTTCTTCTGTACAAAGTATACCGAAAAATATTGTCTACGAAGTATAGTAATGACAATGTGAAATGTGAGAATGTTATTTGGATATTGTTTAAGCCCAACTTTTTCCATTGATTTCGCCTGACAGTCAAAACGACTGGAATACTTGTGATTACTGTCAAATGTGAAATATTAATATTTATCATAATTCTTATCGTACTTCTGATTCTAACAGTTGGAGAAACGAACTCTCATATAAAACAAAAAATTCATACGAGAGTTATTTTTTCAATATGGGACTCTTAAATGCGACATAGAGAAATAAAATTCTTTGTTAATTTTCAAATATGTTGACCATGCGTTTTTTGAGATATATACTAATTTGAATGGTTTGTCACTGATTACTAGCGCTAATTAGTTTGGCTACATTTCTCGATAAATTTACTTTCCCAGAATAGGTAGCTACTGGTGGGTTAAAAATGAAATAGTAGTCTGTTCCAAAAAATTGCTAACCCCAATAAAAAAATAGAAAGCCTAATTCTTCTTTGTAAGACGTATTTTGTTGTATTTGGGAAATGAAAATTCACGGAAATAAACCATTTTTTTCAAAAACCTCACTTTCTCGTTTAAATGACTCTAGTTCGAAAGTCAGTCCCAATTTATTTTCTTCAAGAAATTCTGACGGAAAATAACAGGCAAAAGTAGACGTTTTATTAGCTAGAAAACGTTTTTCCCTAAAAACAACCACTAATTTGGTTGTTTACCTCTCTTCAAAGTGCTCTATTGTTCCAACAACTTAATTAATATATATCTAATTATTTCTCGTTTTTAGGAAGTCCCCAATCCCAATTTTTTCAGAATGGGACGAAAGAAAGGCAATCAAGACAAATTGGTACGGAACCGAGAAACTAGTACCTCAATGTTTACAAGAAAATCGAATTCAGATCAACAAGCTGAAATTATAAATAAAGTTTTCGATAATCCATTGGTAAATTCCAACACTTAATTCTTATTATGCATTTATATAAATTATTAAAGGTCTATATTTAATATGTGTTTACTGATCTTTACTAGTTGATGAACAAAATCGTGAAATACTCAATTTACAAGTCGAATGGGAAAGAAATGGATACAAAAGCCGTTGTTGCTATTCGACTTGTTAGTAAAACCTGGCTCCAGTCGGCATCTCACACACTTAAAAACTCTGGTGATTGGGTAATCAATCTCGCAATTGGCGGCATGTATCAAGTAAACAGAAAAAAACGTGGAGTATTTCTGAACAAAAAGGAAGCAATTTTGGACAACTTTGTTTCTGTTTTCGCCAAGGCTTCCCATTCAATTGATTCAATCCTCCCAATACGTTTTGAAATATTGCAACATTTCTTTGTAAAAGATAACCTTGAAAGGTTATCTAACTTTTTTGAGCAATTTGGTGACATCATCTGTTCATTATGTGTCACTTATCCCCTGGATGAAGGTTCACTGAACTTCGAGTGCAATAATTTAAATTTCCCTATTCTACATGCTGTCGATTTCGGTTTTGAAATCTGGAGGGATCCGACAACGAATCGGAGGAGGGCCGCTGAAGCCATTTCTGAAAATAATGGATTGGTGTTTCTTCAACAAATTTTACATAATTCCCCGAATTTGCAAAAGTTTACTTTTGGCCAAAATGAAGATGAAGCAATCGTAAACATCAGTTCTATTAGATTACCAAAATCTGCAAAGAAGTTGCGTCTTGGTAGCCCTTTAACTGACCACGAATGGGCTCTTGTAACAAATAACCCAGTGCCAACTTTAGACGCCCTGGATTTGGAAATTGGAAAGGAGTCAGAGGTATCTCTCGTCTACAACATTTTGGAACGTTTCGGACCACAATTGGAAAAATTAATTATAAGTGTTGTATCATTAGAAGAGGACCAACGTATTATTCTCAAATTTCCTCTAATGAAAAAGTTGACACACTTAAAATTGCATGGGGAGGATGGCTCTATGTTGCCGCAACTGACGCCAAATTTGGCTCCAAGTCTAACTCATCTCGTTTTTCAAGGACAACTTCCGGAATCAATGCTTCTAGATTTGGTTCGAGGTTGTCAATTTGAAAATGTTAAGAAACTCAAGTTTTCACTTGTTGAGGATGATGAGGAGGACTTTGAAACGATGTCTCCAAGTGTACAAGTTATTAAGGAAGTTATCACTTCATTTCCAAACATTGAAAAGTTAACTTTGAAATACGCATTAGATGACATTAGTAGTCTGAAGTGTCTCTTTCAGAATTTACCTTTGCTCAAAAAACTCGATTTGAGTTTTGAACCACGCGACGACGAATACGACGACGACGAAAGTTCACACCAGGGCTACGAATTGGTGTCCATTTTTCTTGGAATCTCGTTGGAACTTGCAATGGCTCTGGTTGATAAGACTGTAAAACATGTAAACGTTGCAGTTGATAATCCAGAGTCTATTATGAACTTGACAGGTAAACAAAAAAATATTTGTAGTGTTTTTTGTCTTCATTTAATAGCATGTGATTTATTAAATTTTAAATCTAGAGCTCAACTCTCTTACTCTGCGTCTACCATCACCATATAAATATTTATTTAAAAATGGAAGAAACCGCACTTGCTCTGGAATTATTGCTAAATACGGACTTGACCAAATGCCAAAACTGCAAAAGATTAAACTTTTGGGTTGAGTAGAGGTAGGTCATTTTATTTACAAAATAAATTTGAACTTCGACATAGATAATTAATATGTTGCTTCGTAATTTTAAGCTTTGAGTTCTAAAGTCGACGTTTTCATAGCAATACGGATTTTTCAAGGGATGAGATAAAGATCAACTCATTTTCGGTGGACAATCAGAAATTATATTGTGTCAAATCATTAAATTGAAGACTAAAAATATTGCATAATTTTATTCCACAATATATATATATTTTTAGTGTACAAGAATATGTTAGAACTAAATTTGAAAAGTATATTTAAAGCCGCTAAGTTATAAACTATCTCTGGTAAGGATTAATAAGCGAAAGGTAATGTTTTTTTTTGTTAAAAACGAGAACTATATTTAAAGATTGCCTTACTTGTATTAGATCTAGTGGTAGATGAATAAATAGTTTTCAAATTCCATTTACTCAAATCCTCATTGTTTCAAAATAAAATATAATGCACAATATATTGTAATAAAAGATTGGAATGAATATTTTATTAAATAATAATGTATGCTAGATGGACCCAATTTTAACGAACGAAAAAACTAAGCATGAAGTATTTATATTTACAGTACATGTGAAAAGATTAAATTAAATGAGAGAACAGTTTTGTTTTTGTAAAACTTGGTGTTATGATTACTGATATCTATCATGTTTAAATATTCTGTATTGAACTACATTAAAACACTTGCACCAAATTTATTTGTTGTACGATATTTTTGTTTTATTTTACTGGTTTTGAGTTTTAAATTATATTTAGTGACGGATCCTTAAATAATATTATTTGATGTTATCAACGGTTTTCTTGACAATTTTGTATCGTCATTCCAATTTATCCTGTATATAAACTTTTACATTTAACATTGTAATAACCTACTTTTTTGTATATGGAATTTCTCTGAATATATTAGCTTCTTAAATGTATCAATTACGTTAATTTAGTGTTCTAATTTACTGTTTACTATTAATGTTTTTAAAAATCTGTAATAGTTTTTTATAAGGTATTCATTGCTGTTTTAAAGTATTTAACCTGAAAGTTACTTATGCAATGTGTAAGTGGATTTTATTGAGGTTAGAAAAAAAGATGCAAGAATTAATGTAGCAATATAATGGGTCAACTCAAGCAAAGTCGAAGTTTATAAGTTTAACGGTTAATAGGTTAAAATTTTAAACTTTAACCGAGGTTGGTTGAGGGTCCCATTTTAATCAAAAAACGCACAGCAATTAGTGGTGCTGAATGTCTTTACATTTTGTATAATTTAGATTCCGAACATTAAAATGTCGAATGAAAGAATCTTAGTACATGTTTGGACATAGCAAACAAAAACAGCAGCTGCTGCGCTGTGCTTTACTCCTCAATACTCCACTCCGAAGTGGAGTAAAGTTTAAGACTACGGGTTAAAACTGTTGCCATGCTAAATGCATTACAGCTTAATCTTATGGTTTAACCGATGGGTTAACGCAGATTATTTTAACCCGTTAAACCTGTTTATCTTCTTCACAGAGCAAAAAACAACAACTTTTGTTGTTAATGTGTTCATACATCACTCCAATCTTCAAGGTTGAATTGAATTGCTAATGTTTGCTTTTGATTTGTTGTTCCTCTTGCTCTTCAGTGTTCAGTGATGTTACAGTAAGCATATATTTTTAAAGAGGAAATCTTTAATAATAAAAATTAGAGTGGAAATGTTTGTGGTGCGTTTCTCAAAATAAATGTTGTCTCCTAGATTTAATTATTATTCGTATGTGTAATTTGTGATATCGGTTTCTTTTCATTTATTCAGGAAAAAAGTTCTCAAATTATTGAAGTTGACGTTATTTTAAATCATCAGTTAATTTTAAAATCGGTTCTCATTAAGATGCATGTAGCTTGTTTGTTCTGATTTGTTGACATGAGTTTAATAGTTTGTCGAATTCACCAGCAAACATTATATGAATTCCAGTCAACAAGACGCTTGTCTCAAATCAAAAAGAATGCATGTTTTTTTACTTGAGCAGTTTTGTTCCCCAAGCCAGAACACATGTCAAACTTTAACAACAAAGCAATGTAGAACGTTATCATCATAGAGTGCAGCCTGTGGTTTAGACATTGCGGCACACTGGTGTCTTTTATTTTGGTCTTGCTCAAGTACACAGTCACCTGATGATCTTCAAGCTAATACAATATTATTGTTAAAATTTAATAAATTACTTGTGCTATCGTGATAGTGACTTATTTCGGAATAGTATATAAAACTGTTCCAGCTATAACATTAGGTTCATCTCAATTAAGGTAATATTTTTTAAGCAAGCAAATGCCAATTTACCTAAATTTCATAATGTCAACTTTAAATTGACAAGTGTCAATATTTTTTTATCTATTTTTATTGTTTAAGAAGTTTCCCGTTCCATATTTGTGACAATGGGACGAAAGAAAACCAATCAAGACAAATTGGTACAGACTAGAGAACCAAGTAGCAAAATGATTACAAGAAAATCGAAATCAGAGCAACAGGCCGAAAGTGCGACTAGAGTTTTTAATAATCCATTGGTAAGATGAATAACTGAAAATTTTATTGTTCATTTTTAAATACATAATAAGTCGAAACTCTCGTTAATCTTTACATTTCTGTTGCAGTTAATGGACAAAATTATTAAATACTCCGTTTACAAGCCGAATGGGAAAGAGCTCGATACAAAAGTTGTTGTTACAATACGACTTGTGAATAAAACCTGGCTCCAGTCGGCATCTCACGTACTTAAAATATCTGGTGATTATGTAATCAGTCTCGAGATTGGTGGCCCATATACAGTAAACAGAAGACCCAGTGGAGTATTTCTGGATAAGAAAGAAGCCATTTTGGACAACTTCGTTTCAGTATTCTCCAAGACCTTCCAATCAATTTATTCTATCCTTCCAATACATTTTGAAATATTGCAACATTTCCTTGTAGAAGAGAACTGTAAAACGTTATCCAACTTTTTTGAGCAATTTGGCAACATCATTAGTTCACTATGTGTTACTTATCCACTGGACGGAGGCTTAATGAACTTCAAAAGCAATAATTTAAATTTCCCTATTCTTCAAACTGTCGATTTCGGTTTTGAAATTTGGAGGGATCCACTAACACATCTGAGGAGGGCAGCCGCTTGTGAAAATAATGCAAATGGCTTGGCTTTTCTACAACAAATTTTACATAATTCCCCAAATTTGCAAAGTTTTACATTCAACCGAACTGACGAGAAAGCCACCATCAACACTAGTTGTATTAGTTTACCACCAACTTTAAAAGTGTTGAAATTAGGTAGCCCCTTAACTGACATCGACTTGACTCTATTCACAAATAACCCATTACCAAATTTAAACTCCCTGGAATTGGAAATTAATAAGCAGCCTGAGGTAGCTCTCGTGTACAAGATTTTGGAACGTTTCGGAAAACAATTGACAAATTTGTTTATGACTGTTGTATCATATGAAGAGGAATCTCGTATTGTTGTCAAATTTCCTTCAATGGAAAAGTTGACATCCTTAATACTTTCTGGGGAGGAGTACGCTTTGTTACCACAATTGAGGAACGTTTGGCCAAAACTCGTTCCAAATTTAACTCGTCTTGTTTTTCAAGAAGAACTTCCGGAATCAATATTTTTAGATTGGGTTCAAGGTTCACGATTTGAAAATGTTGAGAAACTCAAGTTTTCACTTAATTGCCGTCACGACGACGACGAAGACTACCTGATCACAATTTCTCCAAGTGTACTCATTATTACCGAAATTTCCACCTCATTTCCAAATATTCAGAAGTTAAATTTGAAATACGTTTTAAGTGACATTAGTAGTCTAAAATGCCTTTTTAGGAATATCCCCAATCTTAAAAAACTTAATTTGAATTTTGACCCAGATGAAAGAGATAGCTCACTGCCGGGATACAAATTTGTGTCAATTTTTCTGGGGATTTCGCAAGAACTTGCAAAGGCGATGGTTGATAAAACTGCAAAAAATGTTAACGTTGCAGCCGATAATCCAGACTCCATTATGAACTTGACGGGTAAGGATATAAATCAAAATATATTTAAAATTGTTTTGGTTTAATTTAAAGTTGGATTATTGTTATATAATTTATTATTAATAATTATTACTCTTAGAGCTCAACTCGCTTACTCTTGGTTTACCACCACTTTATTTACGTCTGCATGTGTCAGAACGTTGTCGAAGCCACTTCTACTCTGGAATTATTTCAAGATTTGGATTTGACAAAATGCCAAAATTAAAAAACATTAAACTTTTGGGTGGATTCCGGGTACGTTAGAATAAAAACAAATTAACTTGTGTTGAAAATTTATTGCATTGAAACTTGTGCTGATGATTTTCACTTTATTTAATAAAATTGGATTTTATTTTATTTTGTAGCTACCGTAAGGATAATCTTACAATGTTTAAGATGAAGATCAACTCTTTTTCAACTGACAATCAGGAGAGTTTTTACGTTTTATTAGGTCACAGGATTCATTATCAGTAAATGTTTTTATTTATTTTGTGTTCTCTTTTCATTGGTCTTTAGTTTAAAATTGTATTTAGTGCAGGTTTTTAAATTGTTGATTTTTGATGTGAATGTCGTTTTTTAAAATTTATCGTCCTTTCAATATTTCCTCCATAGTTTGTTATTCGACTTTTTATCAATTTCACCTTGTTAAAAATAAAATATATTAAGAGTAAACATTTAAGAAATAAAAATGGTATTTACATTTTGTGAAATGTGCTGATGTACTAGCTCTTAGGATGAATAATGAAATTTATGAATTTCTTTTTGTTTTAGTACTTTTTTATAACTACTTCGTTAGATTTGAGGCTGTTTTAATTTCAATCGTCAATAACGAATAATAACAAGTATCATTCATTAGCATCAGCTGAATTTCATTTACAAGCAAAGTTAGCATAATCGAATGGTGTAAATGGGCCAGTATAATATAGTGGAAATGCTTACAGTCGACTGCTGCTACAGTCGAATATTTTTAGTCGAACTGGTTAATTAGTCGACCAAATATTTAATCGAAATTTATTAGTCGACGAAGCTTTAGTAGAAATTTTTTGTCGAATAAAAATTTAATTTGTCAACGTCATCAGCAGACATAATTCATAAACTGCATTCTTTTATGCAAAGGTTTATACACTCTTGCCAAGTTTGTCCGACGCTAGTAGGATTGTACTTTTAACTTAGACCTTGTGTTTAACTCAAGAATAGTCTGGGGCTGATGCTGTGTCTGTGCCATAGTCCCTTTTGCTAATGTTGGCAACGTTGAAATATGAATGTGACTTACCTCATATATGTAAACTGAAATTCTATCGTTAATTCTATTAATGAATATAGGGTCAGATAAAGATACCATTTCTTTTTTGGCCAGTATTTATTTTTCATAGCTGCAATGCTTTGGTGTACGTACCAAAGGCAGGCAGCATATAAAATTTACCAAGTACAAAACGTTTTTTACAAGGCGGTTTACAATACCAAACACCAGATAAACGAAAAAAGTTTTTTGCTTTGTAAAATTTATATGCTGGCTGCCTTTGGTACGCACACCAAAGCATTGCAGCTACGAAAAATAAATACTCGCCAAAAAAATAAATGGTATCTTTATCTGGCCCTCGATTCAAATGCTTTTATTTAGCATCAAATTTTAATATAGAGCATTACCATTATCAATCCACATAAAAGTTGAAATTTTCAAAAATATGGTTTAGAATTATGTACATCTTCACGTTTTAATGCAGTCGACTTATTATGCATTCGACTAAATATAGAGTCGACTGATAGCGAATTCGACTAAATTCGACTAATTTTTCAGGGTCGACTAAGTTCACATTCGACTAATAAAAACGAGTCGACTAAAAAAATTCAATAATATATTTTCGACACTGTATAGTGTCGACTGAGTACATTTCCACAATATTATTGCCTCCCGGTGTAAATAGCCACAAAAATCGAGTTCGTTCCAACTGTAACTTCAACATCTCATCTGAAAATTACACATCAGTAAATTTAAATCAACCAATCAAAAAATCAGAGATTAGTTGTCACATTATTCTAAAAAAAAATTATTCAATTTTACCCAAACAGAAACCATTTTTTACCTTTCCGGTGTTTCCTTTTTTAAATATGCACACATTTTACGAAATCTTTATAAAATGAACGTTGCAAAGTTAAGTAGAAATAATCCATGAATCAGCACAAAAACAAATTGTAATCGTATTGTATTCCAATTTATCCAGAAGCTCTCTCAGAGCACATTTGGCTTGAACTGTTGAATTTATGAATACAAAGTTTAAAAGTTTTAAGACATTCAACTTCAATCTATACAACTATCAATTTTAATCTGTGGATTTAAAACTGTTTACTTGATAAATATGTTAAGAACAATATTTTTCTGCTGATCAAGAGATCAGATTTGTCTATTCAGTAAAGGAATCATCTAGCAATACAATATAATTAAATGAATATTTATCATTAGGTCTATTATAATTTCCACAAAAACCCGTTCTAAGTTGACAATAAATAGTAACCACAAATATTATCTTTTACTCTTAGAAGTGGCGAAATTTAAACTGTATCCCTTATTTTAGTGCGCTAAAAATATGTCAATAATATATCATAGAGCTTATCTATTCAACAATAAAAACATTCACATACGTGAATAATAATAAGCAAATTTATAAAAAAAATTATGTCCCACCCATTTCGCCTCGAAACTAAATAAGTCATTTATTCAATTTACGCTAAACACATTCAGATGATAATAAATTAGATAACCAAGTCGAAAATGTACAAGATCACATCCACTTCCTATTTAGAAAAGAATGCATACTCTCAAAACGACGTTAATGCAAACATATCACATTCTATTTTAAGGTTCACACCAGCTTACCAGACATCAGCAACAAAGCAGAGTGAAAAGTTACCGTCATAGAGTGCAGTCTGTGGTTATGACTATGCAGGGAGCAAAGACAGAGAAAGATTTTCTTTCATTCCCAAGTCAACAACCACCAGACGATCTCAAAGCAGAAAAACAAAATATTGTATTTTTTTATATTTAATTACTTAATATTCTTGTACTACAGTGGCAGTGATTTGTCCAAAAGTATTTAAAATAAATAACAGTTCAACAGAGCAAAAGTACAGGTAAGAGAATAGAGTTTTCTCATTATAATAGCTCATTCGTGTGATAAGACAAACTCAAAACTTAAAAATTAAATATCGTACTACTTCGTGCTTCATTCCAAATTATTCATTGGATTTGTAGAGACATTCCAGCAGCTCAAAAAACCTCAGAATGGATCCAAGAAACACCAACAACGACCAATTACTGGAAAAGGGAAAATCCAGTGCAAAATTTGAGGAGAAAATCGATAGTGCAAATGCAGTCTTTAATAATCCATTGGTAAAACTAGTTTGATAACCTTACTATTACAATAAAAGCTGAAAACAGGATGACTTAATTCAATAATTTGTTTTTCTGTAGTTGATGGACAAAATTGTGAAATACTCAATTTATAAAGCCAACGGGAAAAAACTCGACAAACAAGTCATTCTTTCAATTCGACTTGTTAATAAAAGTTGGCTGCAGTCTGCATCCCGTATATTTAAAAAATACGGTGATTGGACACTCAGTCTGATTATTGAATGCACATTTGAAGAAATTGAACTTTATGAAAAGATCGACCACAACTGTGTAGAAAGGAATTTTGACCAGTTTATTTCAGTTTTCTCAAC
>JAQFZH010000149.1:0-46911 GCA_034695485.1 Entomobrya nivalis | reverse complement strand
AGGATAGAAAATAAGAGATAAGAAGCAGAGCACTGAGTTCATTCTGAGAATGTGGCTTTGCCTGGCCAACATGCTTGCTTCAAATGCGCAACTAACTTTATGAATGAATGGGTTTAAAAAACTTAAACCTTGAAGTTGAGAGGTTGTCAATGTTAAACGGAGAACGTTTCCCACTAATGAACCAAATGCGGTTAAAGATTATAAACATAATGATATGCTGGGGTATGGTAATTTTTTTCTCATACTGTACAAAGTAAATGCCTTTTTAATTGTAGGTACTAAACATACATGTTTAAAGTAACAAGGGAAACGTTCAACTAAAAAAGTGGTTGTATCTCACTAATTTGTCTTGTGCTCCTTTTCCGTGTGTCACAGTATAGAGTACAAATCTAAGACGCAATATTTTTTCTGCTATCTTGGCTTTACATTATATAGCAATAAAACGTCAAGAAACCCCCTTCTGTGTGTACCTCTGTGTTTTAAGTTCTAACTCTGACATTTTGCCGTAAATGCACAGAAATTCTTCAACGAAAAAAACTATAAGCAAGTGAAAAACTTCTCCATCTTTTCATCACTTTCTTTTTAGGACCCTGGTCGGTTTAATTCCCATTATACTTTCCTCATAACCATATTAAATACAAACATCAACTGTCCAGCTGGCAATTTCATTGTTATGATAATTGATAATATAGCATCACCTTTTTATGAGTTTTACATGTACGTAAAACGCAACCTTACATACAGTTCACATTCTCCTTCAAACTGGCATACCACACACGAGGCAGTCTCCACCACCTCGAATCAAGCTGACAGATTGTTCCAAGGCGATGAAAATGAAAGGCTTTCTTTATCTCTCCCAGGTGGGATATTTAAACTCTACAAAGCGGCATGTTCTTGGGAATTTCACTAAGCATATTTTCCGCTCAGCTTTGCACACGCATTTTTATTACAACAAACTGCAGCCCTCCGTGACACCAAAAAAGAAGAAGAAGAAATACCTGACGAGAGTGACGACAATGTAAATGTCTACACCTTGCTGAAAAACTGCACTGTCATTCTCTGGACACATCCATAATCCCCTTTCCACTGTTACCTGAACAATGAGATGGTGACAGGAGTTTGAACGATTCTTTTTTAAGTGCTGTTTTTTACGGGTTAAAATATAGTGATAAGATGGAATAATGAGAGCACATACATTGTCGTTATATGAAATTCTGATGATAAGTATTTTGTTGGGTAGCCCAATATTATATTTACTTTAGGATCTCTATTGTATTGTTCGGGCTCACCATGTTTTTCAAGAGTTTACAATAGAGAAAGTCATGCCATACTGCTATTCTACTTTATCTCAACTTAACGTATAAAATAAAATACGTCGCTTGTTGTTTTCTACGATGAAATTCTTCACACAAAGTACAGCAACAGTCAAAGTTATTTATTTTACTCAACATGATGTCATGCACATGCAACCCCTTACCTATTTTGTATTTATGCCTTGCGGACTATGTATTTATGATTATGTTCCTTTTTGTCTCTTTGCGAGTTAACACAATGTGGGAATAACAAAAAAAATAACTTTGGAGTTTTTACTCGATTCATACGAAATTGCGTGCAAAAACACATTGACAGCCATCAAAAGTAAAAAAACAAGCATCATCGTTTCTACTTCGATCTCAAGTGGATCTTGAAAATGGTGAAATCTGAGGACTTGCTTTCACTGCTTTCTTCCTTTTATATAGATGACATCTTGAGTCTTTATGTACGAGTGTCTTGGTGTACAAAGAAAGAACCTTATTCATCTCGTGGCAGAAATATGTTTGGATAAAATTATTTGTGCATCCGCACTCTTTCTCATGATAAAAGTTAAACCGTACCGTGCCATCAACAGACAGTCCAAGTGAATGGTTGAGTAAACGGTAAAAAAGCAACAAATATGAAGGTTTGTTATGACACATTATTGAAGAGCAGTTGATGCAATCAAATTGATTTTGATACATAGATACACAAATAGAGAAGGACAAGGAGAAAGATGGGATCTTTTAGTAGTCAAATGTGGCTCACCACCATACATACCATGTCGACATCAAAAGCTTTAATATCTACTTCCTTTTGGTACAAAAACAAAATTGCTAGGAATTTAAAAACGTGTATAGATAGATCTGTTTGAGTTTTGTACTCAATACATCAAAATTATGTCTGTTTGAATGAATACTGCCAACAAACAACATGGAAATTACAGCGTTGTGCAGCACGCAGGATAAGGGTCCCACGAAATTGAAACAAATGCGGGAAAGTTGTTCGTTACAACATTCAAATGCATTTTACATGGTATTTCTTGATTCCTGACGTATTGCGTAGTTTAATAAACTCAGTTTGCATACCCGTATATACGAAGTATAATGGAATCGATCAAATATTTTCAAACTTTCACATATCCCCAATTTATGAGTATATGGCATGTGATTCCATTTAACATAATTAATATAACCTGTTCATTATCACAATCCATACCAATACAATACATTTATATAAAATATTGTATTGCAATTTTTTTAACTTACTTCAGACGGTCCATTGGGTAGCCCACATTTTGAAGCCAGTTAAGTAAGTACATTCGCATTCTGAAAAAAATTAAGTATATGTATTTTATTAGTAATTATGTAAGAGAAGTAAATAGAAAAACTTTGCTACAAAAACCCATATTTTTATGTTGCTACACTTCCTGTTAAATTTTTGATTGATGATGAAAGCAAGAGTCACAAGAACACCCAACTAAATATACTGAGTATTCTCTATCCTACTCTGGTCTCTAACTTGCGAGTGCATTTTTTTACCGAGGCTTCGATTGTCGGTAACCACGTTGCCCCATGTCTGTCATAAATCCATTCACGTCCTATCGACAAGATTTATTCTTAGCGCAATACATATTGAAAAAAGCTCAATGAACCAAGCTTATTTGATAAATTTGAATTTGCATAATTTTGAGACGCCGTCATTAAACGAATACAACAATACAAGTCATCTTTCCTTCCTCTGCTTCTCAAACTATAAGGTAAGAAGGAAGGAAGTACATGGACGTATCTATCTAATTTGCATAAAACTTCAATTAAGCAATTCTAATCGTATCAGTGCACCCTTGAGTCGTCTCAAACACTATATTTCATTTCATGATGCATTGTATGACTCATGGCATCAATTTGGTACCGTTTGCACAAACGTTTCTACAACCAAAACACTGTTTCTAACCGCTGCAAGTTTTGCCAGACAGTAATGTACGCGATTCTGTTTCAGAAACAAATGTTCTATTTTTTACCACAATGTTTTGCCAAAATGTTTTATTTCTGGCTTTGAAGTATGAACGACCTAATAAAAGACTTCCGCTTGAATATAAGAGCCGGATATGTTTTAAGTCAAATCATGCAAAAAAATATTTCGCCCTTAAAAGAATAAAAGTGAATTAGCAAAGTATATTAATATTCTGGATGTCATATTTTACTTTACGTATTGCTAAATAAGTGCTTTTTGATATATTTTGAGTTATTTCTTATGCTTCATTTTGAAGAACAAGGTGAAATTCAAAATTATATACATGTGCATCAGGTATTTTATTAGTTACCTTACTCACACATAGAAAACCAATGGTAGTCCCTTGACAAATATATATACTAGCAGAAGTTTTTCCACCTAAAACGTTTATTTTTGAAAATTCGAGTGCGTCATGTCACTTTAAATTGGTTTCGTGTTTTTTCCAGAATTGTAATACTTTATGTAGTGCCCACTTCCATGTATCACCATCGCTTTCAAAATGTTAACCTCTCAAAAGCGCACTTACCAATAATTTCATATTGGGCTTTTCATCGTTTAAATATTTTTCACGATGCTGAAACATCAACTTAAGCTCAATGACATAAAATCAGTTAAAAAGGAAGTACTCTTCTGTCTTCTCGAACCCTCACAAGAACTCTAGCACGGAAATACGTGTGGTGTGGAATATCTACTTGTAGTGAAAGTTCTTGTGACAAATTATCAAGATTTCAATTTTTAACTCGATCCAGTTTTTATATAGAATATAGTATGTATGTACACTCAACAAAATTTTAACTGGTACTCTACTATGCAAACACGAAGATAAAACAAAAACAAGCAAAACTGTGTGATTAGCCTCAAGGTAACATAACAAAACATCTCTCTGCAAAATATTTCGTGGTCTATTTTAATAAAAAAAGTAAAATGTGACAGTTGGTTTTTACGATTATATGTGACCACAAAAGCCCCTTTCCAATTCCCTCAAGTCTGTTTTAAAACCTTGTGAATGAGGACAGAAACCTCAAACTGCTAAACCTGCACAGCGCCAACATAATATGTTCACATATTATGTTCATCACATTGATATATGATTATGATATGAATTATGTACTTTTTATTTCTGTGTACATTAATTATAAACAAACAAGTAATTTTATCTCTATTCATGTCTTACAAATCCTGACACGCTCAAGCAATTAGTATAGCAAAAGAATGCTGTTTAATTTTTGTATGAAAACTCAGAATGATCATAAAACAGCTTCTATAATTTCCTCGTTAAAGGAATAAGATGATAACTATGTAAACTAAAGGCTGAAACCGACCACGTACATAAATATAACCTAATGCTTGAATTCCAAATCTGAATTTCAGTTTGCGACGTGGTCGAAATATGAAGAGAAGTGAAAAATTTGGACGAACTTTTGTACTTATCACTTGATATTTTTATAGTTTTTTGTGACGAATCTGCCGTTTGTAATAATATTTTCATATATCCAGAAACCCAGCATCTTACGAGTACCCTAAACTAGTGATTACATGAGAGAGTACATGGGATTCATCCTGAAAAATTCACTAAACTAGCTAATGAATGAATTATGTCATAGCTTCCATGAGAAAAGAAAAACGGCAAAAAAATGCAATGGAATATTTAAACAAGGAAATTGAAGCAAATCTCTTTAAGTGCTTGGAGCAAATCCCTATGCACCGGTATTCATTCTGTGATAAGGCAAATATTTTTCTAGACAGTGCCAGTCTATTTTAATTATAACGTCATGCATTCAACATTGCAATATGGTTTTAAATCTGGGCTCTTCCATCTTTGAACTACATCCGCAGAAATACTTTGAATTGTTATCAACAAATTAAAACTGAAAAACAAAATTTTAAAGGTGAACTGTCAAAAGAATTCTTCATCATTTAAAAAAAATCTTGCCACTAAAGTAGAACACAGCTTGGCGGAAATTGCTTTAAGGTGTCATGTGAATTCCCCCTAATATAAAAGGTAAGCAGAACTGGGGGAAAATGGACAGGTTCGCTTCTCCCGTTGTTAAGCCCGTTGGTTTATTTCAACCCGCACGTGTCTGTTTAGCACAGCTACATGTGCTACTTTACCAACCATATAGCCAGTGAATTAACTTTTACTCTCATGTCCTGTTGCTGTACTATATAGAGCTGCTATTCTAAAAGTAAATGTCACTCTCAGGAAGTTTCTCATTTTTACATAAAAAGTAAACGTTTCATCATCATCGTCGACATCATAATATTTCTCTCTTTTTTTAACCAGAGAGTGTTTGCATTTTGTAAAGCTTGCTCTTGAAAATTGAATACCAGGAACATAGATATATTAAGTTACAAAACCAAGTATGATGTTACTACCGACTACCTGAAAAACGTCAAACGATGAGTGCGTGTAACGTTACATTATGGAAACTACGTATAACGATGAAAAATTGAACCTCCTCTACTACTTCCTCTCTCGTACCATGCATAGCCTGAAGTTATTGCACTTGTTTTTCATGTTATATAGATGATAGATAGAATTGTTTTAATATTACGACAGTTATATTGCCGGTTTAGTTTTTTAGTGGAAGCTAAAGTAGAATGCAATATGTGTGTAGTACTGACTGCTTGGCTTATGGAAGTTAATCTTGTTAGACTTTACTTGTAATCCCTGCTACTGACTAGACCACTTATACAGAAAAATCTAAAAAATCTTCTTTTTTTTCACCAAAAGCAACACTATGCACTAGATGTACTGGCAGCAGCAGCATCCAAAAAATAAAAAAGCGCTTGTTTGTGTAAGTAGTAGTATCAGTATCGCTCTTACAAACAATAATAAAAATAGAAGGACGCATATTGTTGTCTAGTTTGTTTAGAGATTGTTCGCTTCTCGATTTGCACGAGTGTTTCGCTTTGATTTTCCTAACATCATTCTTTTGTTTTCTTTCTCCTTTATCTTAAATTTCTCGGCTTCCAATAGACGAACATTTTCAGTGAAACATACTAAATTGAGTCAATTTGATTAGAGCTTTTCTTTAAATGAATCAAATTACGTTTCAAAAAATATTTTGAGAAATTGGAATGAACGCGTTCTTATTATGTCCATCTCACTTGATAGTTTCAAACTTTAATAAAATAAATATTGGTTCAAATTATAAACATACACACTGTGTATATTATTTATAGCTTGTTTCTAAATCAAACGTTCTAGTTTTTATGTTAATATTGATGTCAAATGTTTTTATCAAACCTCGTAAATTGAAAGCTGTTGAAATCTGAGTTTTCATTAGGATATAAGTGATTATTGTTGAGTTTCTAAGTGATTCTATTCATAGTGCAACAGGCCACTAGAGTTTGTTCAAGAATATTATGTTGCACCATTATCAATTTATTGTCAATTCATTAACGCCTTTTGATTTCGTCGTATGATACAGACAATAAAATAAAGTGAATATAAAAGCATGGAATAGGTAGTCCATCTGGCAAGGATAAATATACCTGAAATAATAGTGATGAAGTGTTCAATGAAATTTTTTAAGTGTGTACTCAAGCCTTTCGAGCCATTTATTACATATAGGGTTAGTTGAGCTAGTCATGAAATCGAGCTTAATTCAGTTTATAGAGTAATATATTTTTGAAATTCAATAAAATCTGTCATCTAAACGTATGTAAATCTCATATAATTTCCAATTACAGATTCAAAAATATATACTCTTGGTCATGGTTTTCCCAATTCGATGTTTGGTATGAACATGAAAACTGTTAGAAAGACATTTGATTATCCCTTTGTTTTTCTTTACTACTGTAGTTTATGACGCACTTATCAGTTTGCCATTAAATATTATGTGTACATGTCTCACATTGACATACAAATATTTAGTAGCAACCAACTCAATTCAACTGACAACACCTTTGTACATTATATCGACAATATGGAGGCTAATTCCAACTCAATCAACAAAGACAGCAACCATAAAGAACCATGATAGTATACAGTAATTACAAATGAAAATGAAAAGAAAGACTAAAATCCATAAAATATGAAAAAATAAATCAAAAGAGAAAGTATATCAACAGCCCAGAGGTATTTTCTCTTGACACACCGTAAATCAAGTTCATGGATATTCAGATTCTTAAGATATTTTTAAGTCCTACTTTACTCACCCCTGCATTCCATAAAATATAAACTGCTTTTGCAAAATGTGTAGTAAACATGTTTGCTGTAAAGTAAAATGGCACTTGAACTGCGAAAGCCTTTTCATTGTAATTGCATTCTTAATTAGTACTTAATAAACCATTCATTTTTCAACTTTTCTAAACGCACTTTTCAAAGTAATTTGTTGTAAATGCTGTACACAAATTGACAGACTGAAATAATATTATAACATGTGCCATTTTAATTACTTGTACACATTTCTGGTACGCATATAGTAAAAAGCAAGCCCACGGGTATTCCGTTGGTCTTAGCAGGCAGTCCTTCTGTCTTTACAAACCAACGGGGCAATGCGAGATCTCGTTATATGATCAACAGGAGGTTATATAATAGCAAAAAATCGAAATGTGGCAGCTTAAAGAAAGGAAGTGTGCTCAGGCACTAGGCACACATTAACACACGATGGGAGACATGTGAAACTAGATGATAGTAAATATGAAGGAAAATGAAAATGCTGCGGTGAAAGTGTGCAAAAACTTTGCTCTTTATTTGCTGGTGAACCAAAAGAATATCGAACAGAATCAACAGGGTGAACCAAGATATTAGAAATAATGAAGAAAAGTCTTGTAAAACGCAGAAAAGCTTTACAAGACTTTTCTTACAGAGATGTAATGACTCACAAATACCTACAATATCGAAGAGGAAATGCATATTATGTTTTTTTCCATTCGTTGTGCATTATGTAAAGCATAGTACCAATATCAAGGTAACTGCAATAAGTAAGCACAGAACGAGCACGAGAAACGATGAAATGGGCTGGGATTTAGCAAATATTACGCGACTACATATGAATAGTATAAAAAATAGTTATAACACTTACCTGTTGTCATAAGCGTTAAGTGGAATTGGTGGAAACTGAAGGTCCTTATTATTTGCATCGGGATTAGCTTGCAGTGAAGGCGGAACACCACCATTGGAAGCATATGGTCCGTTGTTTGCACCAGACTCGAGCATGGGGTAACCGGCAACTTCTCGCGACACGAGGGAGGCAATGGATAGAGCAACGGTGAGAAGAAATGCACTCTGTCTCATACTTTCCTTCATCTTTGTTTTTTTTAGATAATTTGTGTGCGTGGGAGTCTAGTTACTTTCTAATAGATAAAAATACTTTTTTTTAGAAATATAAAGAAGAATCACTTTTATTGTACTCTTTTGTTGATGGTACTGACCTACAGGTATTTTCTTATGACGAGAATGAGATCAAATTTTAGAAACAAGACTGCTAAAAAATCCAATATGCTTTGTATGTTTGAATAAATGGAGATATTTCGTGTTTAGGTTTATTGCTTTGGAAAAAAATTAGAATCAAGTTTTTAAGGTTTAACTGTGGGGTAACTTGTTTTCCTTTACAAAAACTATGAATTTATTGAAGTTTATTAGAGAAAAATGAATTTTTTGAGAAATGGGAAGTTTTCTTGATTTCCCCTAGTAGTTTAATAAAATAATGCAGTTTGATATCTGTATCTGTTTAGAGAATGACAGTTACGAATGAATAAAAAATGATTCTATCAACTTCTAGATTTGTACCGTTCAGAATTTTTTTGTGCGATGATACTTTTTTTTCTAGCTGAAGAAAGTTCTTAACTTCTGCGCTATGTTCCAAATCAGACTCGCAAGTAAAAGTGACTGCTTGAGTTTCACTACCCCCGAGCTCCTTTTTATAGTTCTGAAAACGCTGTAGAATAACATGGAGCTCTCTCAAGCTAACTTGGCTCATTCGCGTAAAACACACACACACATACACATACAAACTCTCTTTCATGGATTGATGCATGTTCATCTCATTCTGTCGGTATGGGTTTTTTCACATCCTAACAAGGTAGGCAGATAGGTGCTTCTATTACTCACATACACTCAGGGTACATTTTTGATGTTGCTCAAATGAAAGTATGGCATGACGCCATGAATGGATTTGCTTTTGTTCCTACCACCACCACACTGTTCTCAATTTTCGTTAATACTTATACTTATCCTGCAACAACTACCACTGATAGTATTTTAACCAGGTTTGGTGAAAGCAAAAAGACCACCTGTCTTGTCTATTGTAGTTGCCTTATTACCAGAATCATCCTCATCAGTGTAGTTATCTGAGTGAGCAAGTACCTACTTGGCTTTACTAACGTTTATTTTGTTTATCAGAACTTGTTATAGAGTATGCATTCATTCTAGTTGGAAGACAACATCTAAACAGTGAGCAAGTTAATATCTGACTTCGTTGAACTTACTCAATATAACGTACAGTCTCACAGATGCTCTGTTAGAGATAAGTACACCCACGTTTTCTTGTATAATAAAATATAATAAAACTATCTGAATTCAACTAACCATATAATAATTGGGCATAAAAAGTTCACCATGTAACGCTCATCAGCAGGTATGCACACGTATAAAACTGTCGTAAGTTGCAGTTTGGGATTATATCATAACTTATATAAGGATAAAAGTTATTATTACAGTTGTTATTATGTACTACTCATTTGTAAATGGACATTATTGCCAATGTAGGATGCACAATGCAGGGTTCAATAATTCAACCAAAAGTATTTTTGTACGGGTTGTTTTGGATCTGAGATATATATATATATTTATTTATCTATCTCAATTTTGACATTCAGGATAATTTGGAAATGTGCAACAACTTTTCTGTTGGTAAAGAAATTTGCAATCATTAAAGGACATTGTAATCCTATTGGGACTTGTGATGAACGACAAACAAGAAAAATAGCGCTTAACAAGACAAGATAATAAGATATGATTAAACTTGAAAGGTGCGGCACTTGGCTTAAAAACCTTGATGGTATATGTCAGATTTGTATTATTGTATTGTAACTTGTTTGCAACTAAAGTAGCGCAACAATTCAACTGCCAGCAAAAGAGAAAACTTAAAATACATATATAATACACATTTTCATAAGATAGCAGCACTCATATTTTTTCACGCCTTTATTAAACCACCAAGAAAACATATAAATACTTGGGAATGGGAGACCATGAAAATTCTATGTACTCATATTATTGTCAAAGGAAACAGAAAAGAAAAAAGAGAATCCACTCTCTTCGGTTGAGTTCTCTTATGTTGATATCATGTTGTTGTTGTTGGCTTTGCTACAAACTAAATTTTTTATACTAGGTGTGGTAGTAGAGTATACAGTTGACTGTTGCAAAAGGAATAAAAATAGGGAAGGACAATAAAAGAGTTCCATTATATTACATTTTTATATGACAGTTGCTACGTGAATTTAACTGTAAATGGTCACTGGTTATAAATAAATGAATATATATATAGAGTATATAGAGTGTAACTGTAGAAAATACATGCATATATATGTACATACATCGTCCCAGTCACAATGATCATATCATCATCGTCGTCACTATCAATTTTCAGTTCAGTGACAATGTGCTTAACAATGAAACGCACACGCAAGACAAGATGCCAGGACAGAGAAGAAAGTAGATCTAGTCTGCATACTCAAAAAACTCTTTGAATCTTAGTAATAGATGCATGATGGTTACGGAGAAAATGCTTTGTGCAAAAACGTTTTGTCGGATGAACACAACAAACAATATTATTATACGTAAGAAAAATAGGTGTATCCGCAAGACTGCCTCTTATTTCCTAAAGGCAAAATAAGTGATGTTGGTGTAAATATATACTGCTTCTCAACATGTTTTGGCGTTCTCTTTTTGCTTTCCGGCTATGGTATTAAATAGCTTTAGTACACACACACACACACACTGTGATATGTGAGTATGCACAAAACATTTTGTGTGAAAGGAGAAAATTCAAAAATACGATGGATCATTTTCTGACAAACTAGATTCAATCTTTTTTTTCTCGCTTGTATCCTTTTAATCTACTTTTTTGTACATGCTAACCCAGAGTACTTACGGCAGAAATGTTGCCACTTTTTTTTTCTCTCTAGAGAGAAGTTATTATTTTTGCAGAATCCCGCCGTATAGAACAAGCCTCAGGTATGTCAGATCGTCAAGCGTGGTAGAGACGTCATACTGCTTTCTCCATAGATATAAAGGTCATTCAACGTGTTAAATTGTACACTTGAAATTTTATTTCGTACTGGCTTAGTGATGTATTCATATTTTCTAGATCAAGTTTTGTTTCCAAGGAAAGAAGCAATTTGTTAGGAATGAAGTGACTGGAAAAACATTAAATTATATTTCAATAGAAACTGATTACAGTACAATGTTGCCATAAGGATACGTATATATGTATATGGTGAATATACATTTAACGAAGATCGTGGTTTTAAGTAGCTTGTATCTGAATGTTTCATTTGTCCCGTCGTCGTCGAATTCACAGCTTACCACAATGAAACTTATACGAGATCAAAATTAATAATCAGTTGAGGTGTTAATGATGAATGTTTTTGTCATGTCATTACTTATATGCACATATGATGGATATTATAGCGTGCGTATTCTTGCGAATCTTTGATGTGTAAAACGAAATGAACGAAACTAGTAATTTTGAACTTTTTGATGTGTGGAATATTGAATATGTACATGTATATACTACGTAGGTAGTACATTAGTTTCTGGTAAAATGATTGTAAGATGAAATGCAAAAGTGGTACGGCGATGTCTTATTAGTCCCCATTAGTTTAGCTCTCCCCGAAAGTACGAACAAAATGGGGTGATGTGATGTCTCTACAAGAGCCAATATGACATGACATGACTTTGCTTGGTGCGATGCATAAAGTATTGATATTTTTCTTCTACTTCTCAATACAGTGAATGCATTCGATTCATATAAATTTTGCAAGTTACTTTTCCATTCATTTCGGAACCGTCAACCATACTATTTTGCAGGAGACAATGACAAATCTCTTATGAAATGACGCAGTAAAAATGTGAAAAGAACCAGACTCGCATAATACGTGCAACAAGAATCCCGACTGCAAATCTTTTTAAAGGAAGAATAACTTCACTGGCAAATTTCCCCAATTCAACATGTGGCTTTTTTTATTCAACTTTCTCCATTTTTCACCAGCTCCCGATCCTTTTTTGACTAGTATGAATAGCAGTCAACTAAAAGATCGGAAGCGTGTGATTTCAACACCATTTCCATTTGTAGACTTTTACATTATTATGTATACGAAGCGACAGCTTTTCTTACAATTAAACATTATGAGAGCTTGAAACGTGTCAAAAAGTTCCGTTGCGCTTGGATCGTCTTTAATAAATTAATTATAAATAAAGTAGCGTGTGATGTCTGATGAAAAGTGGAAAACATGTCAAAGAAATTTAATATTAGTCCCATCAAAACCGAAAAAAAACTTAAAGCGTTAAGCAAGAAAGTTAGGAAGAAATAATGTTGACTATATTTGTGTATCTATTCGAGAAATAAATTGAGTAAATATTTGTGTAAAAAAATACGCCGAAGAAGTTAATTGTATAAACGCTATAAAGTTACAAAAAGTTTACTGTAAAGTTTCCCTGGTGGAAAATTATCAAGAAAACAGGATTCATACATGACTACAAGGCCAAGGTAGACACAAGCAGTAGACTTTAATAAGACGTTTTCCTAAATCAGTTTCACACTTAAATAACCTTTCATTTGTAAAAAAATGAATACTGTGTATATGCCTATTAGTCATCTGAATCTGAAGTAGTATATTGGACGTACTTTTACTTGACACATTCGATATGTAGTAGTCGTTGTGGTGGCGGTGTGCTTGCATTGAAAATTAATGCACATTGTAATTTGAATACCTATATTTATTCTAATTCATTCTTCCTTTGACATCGAAGGAAACCGAAGTTATTTTTCATACAAAACCGATAATATAACACGAACGGGTTAGTATAAAAAAAACTTTTAACATTTTCAAAAGGAAATTATAATGATACTTCTTGGGAAGAGTTTTGTCCCACAATGGCAACGCCCAAATTTGCCGGAATCGAGTAAACAAAATATTTTTTCAAACTTTTCTACTTTTGTTGTATTTTACCCATGTGTAATTTTAACTGACGTAAAGTTCACAATTTGTCTTTTAGTATTCAGTTGATCATCCAAGTTTAAATTTTCTTCATGGCCTGACCCATGCCTTGCAGCCGAGCTTATTTTTTTTTACCAAAGTAGATTCTTCTAATCTGTAAAAAACTTAACACCTTTTCAACGCCCACGTATTGGACATTCCTAACATTTTATATGAAACACATTTATATAGCAATATATAGTAAATACTTTTATCTATGGACTTTATCAATGTCAAACAAAATTGTGTAGAGTAAAAGCATCAGCATCAGCAAGCAGAGAAATTTGCCCAAAAACGATAATACACAAAAGAACTGTAAATTTAATACAAGTATTTACCTTTCACTCACTCATCCATCAGATCCCTTTTTTCTCCCTCTTCCTCCATCTCCCTTTTTTCTAGTTTTGTGCTGTGTCTGTGTGTGTCTGGCGTAGCATGTCAAATAACATAATATTATGCCACTGTAACTGCAAGTATTTACGTATGTTTTACATGTTAACCTGGAAAATGGAATGAGCGCAACCAGGAAGCATGCAAATTTTTAAAAGAGGAAAACAGAAAAACGGAAAAAACTAGTTTTGATGGGCTATGTAGACCAAAGTAAAAGGATAAAAGTACTTTTCCATGTTTTATTACTGCACCTTTTCATCAAAGAACTTTTTAAACAATTTTTTAAGTTATAACAAAGATAATAAAATATTACAAACAGTAAATTTGTTAGAGACACGTTAGGTATGCACCTTTTCACCCATCCGAAATTTTAAAGAAAAAGTTCTTATTTTCACGCATTATATAATACTTATTGATCATTCATCAGAACGTTACCTTTCTTATACCATCAAAAGGATAAAAGCAAGGATGTTTAATGTTGAAAGCAAAAATTTGCTACGTTTTTTAGTTTCGCATATGCACTTGGCCTGTAACTTAGCATAACATTTTCTATTAGTAGAAGTTGCCATAAGAAGATAACTAAACTATATATAAAATATAATATATACTTTACTTTATGACGATGATTCCAATTTCTCGTACCCTGCTCATGTCTCTTTGACATGTCGTGCGTATAGGTTAATAATGAAAAACAGATAAAACTCTTTTGTTCCTTCAGTTGTTCGACAATTGATAAGAGATCTATTACAAAACCTTGTATTGTTTTTAACAGAAAAGAAAAATTGCTTTAACAAGTTGTGCTTTTTATTCCTCGTGATGACATACATATGCTTTCATGGTATTTGGCATTTTTTGGGAGAAGGATTTACTAACCAACTCTACGGTTATGTTCGAGAATATTGTGCACATCAAGAAGACAGTCAAATTCTCTTGGGGATAAGAAAGCATGCATAAATATTTCCACCATATTCCATTACACAATGTTTTTACTGCCTTCGCTTCCCTTTCTTTCTCTATTATCCCCAAAAGCTTCTTCTTTCCCCACGTCTCATTCTCTCCCTCTTTCATCCGCCTGGTTTGTCTGTAATTCAGGCTTACGCGTATAAAATGGCAGAACTATCTTGGCAAGGTGTTCTGAATACGAACATAAATATTCATAGTAATGCTGTAAGGAAGAAGTGTTCCCTTTCTTTTAAAAATAACTGTATAAATCTTTAAATTGTATGCCAACGATGAGAACAAAACGAAGCGAATTGTCTTTGAAATTAGCACATACCTATGTATTATTGTAAATGTTAATAACATTTCAAAAGTTTTCTAAGGTGCTATTCTAAAATATATATTCGCAAACCAAACATCCCGCATAAAGTAAACATGATTGAATATAAATTTTTTAATCAAGCCGTCGACTTATTGGTCTCTAACTTGTTGAAGCGACGGTGTAGAAAACGTTATAGATGAAGTAACGAATGTGCTTACCACCTTGCTTGTTACTAATTTCTATTACTGGTGAAAGTCTTAGATTTTTCATCTATTCAACATCCGACACCGTCACAAGGGAGTAGTATACATGCATACATGTGCAGAAACTACTCAGACCACCATGAAGAGGAGGAAGATCATCATGACGAATAGAAAACAAAAAAGGTATAATAGAATTGTAAGATTTAAAAGAAGCAACAACGGAACGGATGTTCAAAAGAAAAATGGAATAAGGTGAAACAACAACGATAACATAAATCCACGAAACCGAATTTACAAATGTAGCGAGAAAAGCGGGAGCCCCCGTAGGTGTATCCTGCAAGGGATTATCGTTCAAACAACTATTTAAATTATTTATGTTGGAATCAAAAAATAACTGAATAGTTGAACTGTTTATGAAAACGGATAATGGGAAAATGGCCCAGTTAGACCACATGTAGCTAATAATTTTCAATTTCATCTAGCCACTCTCTATTAGTCCCACAATGACAAGCTCCCGACAGAGAAACAAAGCTGATTTTAAAATTCATGGGCGCTAATAAAAAAGTAAAATTGTATTACAAATGCCATTATTCCAAGGTATCTTTCAGTAAAGCTCTTAGCAAATAAAAACGCTTTAAAAAGATGATTTACACAGGCTATAAGAAAACAATTATGTACTGCTGAAAATGGAATTATATCCATAGTAGAGCGTGTAAAAAGGAGGAGGAGAATTGAGGAAAGCACATTTGTATATGTATATGCTCAAAAGCGTGGTGTTGTTCTTTTGGTGCTGTGTTTTCAATATATGTATCTTACGAATGTAATTTTGAGGAAAGTATGGTGAAAGCCTTTTTGCTCTTGTTAGCTCACAGGTAGATATGCCAAACGTTTTTTCTCATTTTCTCAACGAAGTTTGCAAAGTACTTATAGCATGTCCGTTGTCCGTTGAAAAGTATTCGTTCTAGTATAAATGTGATATGCATACAATAACTTCGTATGGGGCAATGAATTATGAGAAATGTTGGAACATAGTATGTGGTACATGCAATTGTGCGTTAGATATTATATTAAAAATGACTACAATATATTGTTAATATTGTATGGCTTGTTATGTGGTTTAGTTATTGGTTTCCAATATGTCTACTGCAAATTGTTTTCTAGATAGTTAGACAAAATCAAAAACTTTCCACCAGACAATATTTTGTATTGACGTCAAATCTTTACCACAAGAGAAGGGCGAATTCAGGGGCAAGTATTTGTAGGAATTATTATGGCAATACTAACACCCAACCACACTGCATATTCCCATTGCTTCTACGTTCAATGTACACATATTCCCTTGTCCAGTCGGGAATTCATCTGATGCCCATACTAAACTAAGCTATTGTACTTCAAGTGCTTTCTTGAACCACAGAGGAAAACACAGGATAGTAAATTCATTTATATCATAAATTTTTACAGGAACGTGTGAAACTTTTATCAACTTTGATTATGTAATCATGCACCTGGAAGCATTTTTGTGGTGCAAATTAAGAATGGAAATAGGGCTTTGTTGTATGTTGTATACATTTATATGTATTGGAATTGCAATAAGAATATACTCACTCTCTGTTACATTATAAAAGGTACCAGCGTTTCTTAAAATTAAAAAAAAATCTTGCTGCCTTTATATGTAGCTCCGTTTTTTCTTAACATTGAGAACACGCTACTTTTTTTTAGTATAATAACATGCCACATGTCTAGCAATATTTTCACTTGACTTTGAAAAATGAAATATTATTCATCAAATCTTGATATTTTTATCTTGCCTTTAGCCTAACTACCACCATATGGAATTTATTAAAAAGTTATACTTAAGCAGTAGTCAACTTACGGCTTAAGTTGACTACTGCATGCTAATGAATCCTTTTTTTCTGAATTGATACTTTTTAAGGGTCTAATTCTTTTTTTCAATCAATATTGTATTCAAAACAGGGATGCTAACAAGTGAAGAGCGCCATCAATTTTCATAAAATACACATTAGCTCCTGTGGCTCTTCTAAATGGAATATATTTTCCGCAAAAATACTGTAATGGGGAATAGTAGCAAGGGGCGAGGTGAATGTATTATTAGAATAAACTTTCACGCTTTCCCCCAAAAAGTGTTGGGAATTTCCTCTCCAGGAACCATTGGAAAGTTAAGCAGGTGAACAAGTAAAATATTTTTGTTACATTGTGTCAACCTCCTTGACTCTTTCCGTTGAAAGGTCAATCTTTTTCCAACAATATAATTGCAATAAAGGGATTTTCCCACGCTATAAGCTTGGTTTGAGAACAGCACAATAGGTTTAAATATCTATTTTTCAGTTGTACAATTATTGTGAATTTGGAGATATCAAATGAGTGGGCGAAAGTTCTTGCTCTCAAAAAAAGCATAAAAATTGAAACCAGTATTATTTTAAAGATTATCTGAATCTTATATTTGGTCGTAGTCTAGATTGTTTTTCAAATAAAGATATTTTAGAATCAGTGCAATAGTTTCGTCATTATAATCAAAGATTTATTTATCTATCTACCTAATGTATGTACTATCAAAACAAGCAAAAACAAAAAGGTTAGGTAAGAGAAAACAAGCCAAACTATGTACAGTAAGCACTGTATAATACATATAACGTACAATATTTAAATTAATTAGTATCCCAATCACGATCATTGTTGTATTTTTACACAAGTTCTTCATGCCAAATCGTGTGACCGTAAAAGTACTATGCACGCGTGAACGTTTACGTGTGGCCTATGTAACACAAAAACCGCTCCAGAAACAAAGTGTGGTATCATTCGTTTTTGTGTATTCAAGCAGTGAGTCTCCTAATCTAGAGCTTTCTGTGTGATCTATTAAATACATGAATAAATACGCTAGAAACGTCAATTTATTCGTGTAAAGACTCCAACAGATGAATGGCGACGTTCAGAAGTGGGAGTTCAAATACAACAACACTTCAATGTATACAGTTTGTATTTGGTATGCATTGACTGTTGGTTTTACAAAGTGATAACATTAAATCTTACCAGATCGGCTCCCAAGACTGAAGATCACAAGAAACAATGAAATGAATTATTTACGGACATGCGAGAGAAAGCCGAAAGCATGTAGAATCATTTCTTCCTTCCTCTTCTGCCGTCTACTCTACTCTTTCCAAATAAATAAATTACGTAAACACACTTGAATGAACAATTATACTATGTATTAGCACGAAAACGAAGGCATGTGGGAATATAGCGAACGTTAGCTGCAACAAGTTACCAAACAAATCAAACCAATATTTGTATGATGATTTATCAGTCTACCTACGCGGTAGTAAACCAGGTGTATTTTTTTGGATGTAATGTGAATCAATATAGTAATGCGCAGCCAGGCTCATCAAGTTTACATTAGGATAAACTCTGATTTGTTTTATAATATATACATTTTTAGGAAAAGAGGATGTGGTGCATTCATCAGAAGCAAGGAAATGAAATGCAAATTGTTTTTCAAAGCTTCATTGTTACTGGACTTCTCATGAATTTACCTTATCAGTGAACTGCCCACTCACTTCTGTTTTCCCTGTCTGTTTGCTATCAAAAAATATGTAGGAAGCATTAATGCGTCTGATTGGCTTAACTATGTAAAACAAGATTGACATATATCACATGAGCGGATTATGAATGCTTGATTCATCTCACACCTCCGTCTGTTAACAAGCACCATGGGGCAACTTGATACGTTCAAGTACAACGGGATGCTAATAAATCCTGCTACTTCCGTCACGCCAACGCCAACCATACCACCCTCTTATTACATCATCTTTATCATCTTTGTTGGATGTATTTAAGTAATGTATGGTCTAGCTGGTATGAATGTACTTACTCGGTACTTTTAACGTTCGTGACTTTTTCGTATTATTGTCTGATATATATATATTCATTGAAGTTATCTCCACCAAATAAACATTCCAGATGGGACACAAAACAATCGTTTCTTACTTGACGGACATTGATTTTCTGACCAAAAAAGTCAAATCGTTACCAGTTGGCTTTACCTACATTTAAATAAACAGCCACGACAGCGGTTGGTTTTGGTTTGTGACAATTACTTTCGTCACACATCAGTAAATCGGTCGAAATATCATCTCATGATAGCACTTGCACACAATGTGCCTAACCACAAAAGAATGAATCAGCACAGTCTGAATCGATCCCCAAAAACGTCGCATGATCTGATGACAAAACAATAAAGAAATTTCAACTTACGAAGTATATAGTTCATTGATAGCTATACCATTGGTCAATGTGATACATTTTCAATCATCTTAGCCCAGGTGCATACTTTCTTGTATCAATTAAAAGTTCAAAAAATAGTTCTACCGAATGAGCACAACAGTGGAAAAAACTGATCGGGGATTTCGTTTTTATATCGAAATCGGTTGTGCATCTTCACTGGCTTTTTACACATAATATTATGTTTGTATAAAGGTAAACTTGAATTCTTACAGCAACATATACTTGGTCAATTTTGCTTAAGGTCGAATGAATGATTCAAGTGTCGTCAATCACTTGTTTTTGTTTTATTTCATTTTCTTCGCCTAGCTATTGAGTGTGACTTTTGTTGTTTTCCTTTTTGTTTTCACCACTCCGCTTACCCTCTCACTCAAAATCACGCACAGTAGTGCTATACACGGTTGATTACAAGTTTTGTATATTCCATTTTTCTTTCTATTGTGTCTAGTCCAAGTTCCAATTGCGACGCGACTTGGGCCTCTACCCTTTGAGCCATTTTCTTTGAAGTGCAGAAGGAGATGAAAGAAACAAGAGAAGTGCATGAACTGTGTATCTATAATGTATCATCTGAATTCACCCCATCCACAAACAGGATAAATTTCGATAGTAAATATATTCGTGCAATTTCTCGAAGTTAAGCCCAAGTACTTCTTAAAACTGATTGAGTTTAGCCTACCGAACATAGATTATAGGGCCGATCACTATGTTCTTGATGCTGCGCTCCAATCTAAATGATCAGTGATCACTCCCTCCAACTAGCTCCTGAGACAAACAAGTCTTTGAAGTCTTCCACAGAAGAAAGTTTTCATGTGAGTTTGCTCATTTTAGACTTGGACTAAAGATTGAAGATCAAATTCAGAATATCTTGCATACAGCATGCAGAGATGATTTTTTTGTTGATGATGCAGATAATAAAGCAAAGGTTGTATAGTTTGAGAAATCATTTTTAAACGGTACAGGAACTGCATATTGCATTCATGGTAATCGAGTGGGCAATAATGTTTTTCTTGCTCTGACATCTGAGAAACAAAGTCCGGTTGTATTCATATGTCCCAATGTACCCCATATCTGAAATCGTAATTAGCTTCTCTTGCGCATTGAAATGCTGGGTTTCCAACTAGCTTAAATATTGCAAGAAAACTTAGGTTGCACGTTTTGTTCGTCAAACTGATTCTTCTTTCGTTTCAATATGGAGAGGTGCATTAATAGCACGTTATAATACTCTTTGATTAGATTGTATAGGCTGTCATAGCTACATATATACATACGAGTAAAACAATTGATCGAATAATCACAGTTAAAGCTGCGGAATATAAGTTAATGTCATCCGACATCAATTTGCAACGAGTCAATTATTTATTTGGGTTTCAAGTTGATTATCATTGAAATCATGATTTTTAAAAAGAATGTAAAGAGGCTTGTGACATTTGTACATATCTCTCATTTGATGAAAAGATTCAGTCTACAAGCAAAAACACATGATCAACTCTTGGGCGGATGATATTTTGGCTAAAAAAGGATAAGTATAGAACAGGAAATGTAAGTATTACATAAATAGAGTACCACTGGCATTGAAATGTAGGGAAATTATGACGAGCATTTATTTAACCTGGGCAAATACGAAATAATTTCATTCGTTAGACCAAAGTAATATTCTGTCAATACCCAAAATATAAGTTTTTGTCGTTTGGCGAATCGTTCTGACACATCACCTTAAAATGAAGACAATTGATCTAACCACGGTGTTTATTGGTAATGAACATGGATGAACATAATTTGGATTTTTCCTCTTCTATGCATAGATTTCACATTAAAACACATACTCATCGAATTAGATTTCTTTCTACTTTCACTCCTTCAATGAACCACTTTTAAATAACATGCTACACAAATAAAGAATTTCCTTGCTGTCAAAACCTTTGTAAAGAAAATCAAATCCTCTAAAAATCCTTTTAAATCCGCTCCAACAACTTAAGTGCCAAGTGAATATCAATTAAAAATAAATTATAGACATAGTAACATTTCTAAAGGGAAAATTAAAAGGCTTACTTTTATGCATTTATACCAATTTTGTTTTGTTTTATCCCTTTCATTCCAGGTTGAATATATGCGACACCAGTATTTAAAACTTAAAAAAGTTTAAACAAGAGTAGATTCAGATTTGTAGGTACAAGGACATGATTTTAGTCACACGAAACCCCACTGATAAAAAATATGAGATGCTGTGCTTCTTTATCGTAGGACATCTTTTGAAGTGAAAAGCTTACTTGCTTGTCAAAAACACAACCTTTCAATGGGAAACCGAAGCCGCACAACAAAGGAATTTCTAGTATGTTCGACTAGAAGAGGTCACCGGAAAGAATGTTGATGCCACATTCGCCATGATATGTATGTCTGACTAGCTTCAGCATTTTCAACCACTTTCACTTCTACGATTGTATACCACACGCACTCTGCTACCAAAAACCACGTTTGAAAGAAAGTTTAAATGCAGCCATGTTACCTAGTATACTTCAATTTTTACTTAACGTTTAGAAAATGTTGTTTTACGCATATAACGAAGTGACGGAAATACTACTAATTCTGTCCGATTAGTAATGCATCTTTACATTTTGCATTAAGTTGAATAATTGAGAATAAGTTGAGGTTGGATCCGAGTTTTTGATCATCAATAATCAATAGCATGTACACTAATGTAAACAGCATGCCCTTGGAGCAACATGAATAATGTGTGTTTGATGATGAATCTTTCTTGAAACTGAATTCCAACGGAATAATCGATGCTCTAATTTTATCAGAATGGAAAGTTAAATCCTCATTGATTAGAATTTATTCACATTGTTTTGTGCTCTGCTCATACACATGATCCTACCCGGAAGGAAGATGAAAATCTCAATTTCAATACATGTAATGCTTGTGGCTCATTTGTTTAATAATGAGGTATGTATAGTATATTTTGTTTCAAAATAAGGTATCCAGATTCCATTTCCATGAAAAATTTCACACAGAATGGTTATATTCATCCATATAATACTTTCAAAGTACAAAGTAAAAGTTAGAATGCAAAATAGGAATAAAAATATTTTATTTAGTAGTAATACATGCGGTTGTATCGACTTATTCCGCCATCTTTCGTTTCAACTTAGCGCGTTCTACAAACGGATCTTCTTCTTTTACACTTATGTCGGCAAGCCTTTTCTGAGTCTGAACTTCTGTCAGAATGGTGAGAACCTTTCTCTCTAAAAATACAAAAACCACAACAACGTTTATATAAGGAATATCAAAACAATTGGTGCGCATAAAGAATGTCCATGAATGAAAATAATATTTAATATTAGGCGTATCATACCGTCAATTTTCATTTCAGTAAGATTTTCCCTGATGTATGCTTCTACATTTGTCAAAAACTGGATGTCTCTTGGTGGAACGATAAACATTAGGGCCAACCCTTTTTGAGTGTGCCGTCCTGTTCGACCGATTCGGTGAACGTAATCTTCCGGCATTGGTACAGAATAGTTTACCACTAAATCAACAGTCTTGATATCCAAACCTAGAATTATGAGACGATTAAAGATAAACGTAAAAGACAAACATAAGCGGACTAATGGACCTTTTTGTTGTTCTGTTTACCTCTACTTGCGACATCAGTGGCAACTAAAGTAGTGATTTGACTTGACTTAAAGTCTGAGAGCGCTTTTAATCGGGATTTTTGATCTAAATTTGAGTTCAGAGCCACATTTGAGAATCCCATAGTTGTGAGAAGAATAGACAAAACTTGACATTCCCTACGAAAGTACAAGAAAAACAGCACATCTAAAGAAATCAACTAACAAAAACATGTAGTTGTAAATGAATGAATTTAATTCCAATTTATAAGATTGATTACCGACAAGTAGTAGCAAAAATAATCATTGACCGAATGTTAGGAGGAGAGTTATCATCTCTAATTGATCGAAGCAATTCCATGAGGTAACCATCTTTGAAATCCCTGGGGCAAGTAATATATCTCTGAGTCACGTTTTGTTGCCATAATAATGGCTTCAGAGATTCATCACCAATGTCCTCAGTTTTAATCAAACTTTCCGTTTCTGGGCCATCTTCGTCTTGATAGTTGTACACAAATGGCTGTAACATAATTAATACTATATTAAACCACTTTTATAATTTTAGTCTGGTAGTTCATAGTATTGTGTGTGTGCACATCACACATGACTCACCTCATCTACTTTTGCAGTGAAATCAATCATTTGTAACTTGATAGCATTTTGATCAGCGATTGTAGCGCTAAAGAACAAAGTTTGCCTATTATATGGCATCCTAGTCTTAATGTATTCCACTTGTTCTGCAAACTGAGGATGTAGGAGGCGATCGGCTTCATCAAGTACCATAAATCGTAGGTTTCTAAATACTATCCTTACGTCTACGCCACCCGTTTCTAACAAGTCCGCTAACCTGCCAAGTAAAAGGGCATAGATATAATTCAATTCCGAATTCAATTTGAAAGTATCTTCAAATACGACAACAATGCCTTATGTCTTGAATACTAACCTTCCAGGTGTGGCTACTACAAAATGTGGCCTGTCAGCCAATTCTAAAGCTTGTTTCTGATAATCTGCTCCACCGGTGACGATGGAAACTTTGCATGAAGTTCCTCCAAGAAAGTTAAACTGGTCTTTGATCTGATGTCCAAGCTCCCTGGTGGGGGTCAGCACAAGGCCATACACACCATGTGGATCCATACTCCATTTCTGCACCATTGGGATAGCAAAAGCCATGGTCTTCCCAGACCCAGTTGGAGCCTGAGCGATACAGTTCCTGCCCTTCATAATCTGTGGTATGCAAGCTGCTTGTACTTTAGTGGGCTTTGAAATTTCTACAAATAAAAAATTACGAATGATGGGTGTAATAAAGATTAATAGGAGACTTTCCTTCAAAGTTAAGACTTTCAATGGTATTGACCACAGTTTACTTACTAATTTCTTCCTTGATCCTCTTCAACAAAACTGGTGTCAGTCCAAAAGCTTCGAAATTCTGTGGTCCCTCCATGATTGTTAACCTACTTCAAGCTAAATTACGTTGTACTTCTTAACTAACGTCTATCAAACTATCAATTGCCACTTCTAAAAAGGTGGTTACAACTTTTAGTCAAAGACACCTGTCTCTGAAACTGATTGCACCTTAGTTGTCAGCTTATTTAAAATTATGTGCGCTGTCGGCGAAGATAAAATGATAAAATACTACGAAAGAAAAATAACGACTGTCAATGCGGTCACCATGACATACTAATTAATTTTGGCATGGTTAAAACTTTTTCATATTTGTTAGCACATAATATTATGTGCCTGTTTAAAGTTATGAGTTGTAAAGCACAATGTGTTGAAGGATCAACCACATGAAAGTACACATAACCGCTGTTTTTGGGGGCATTAGTAGAATTCTCAGTGAAGCGTTTATCACACACTTGTATTTTAGAACGACCAGAATAAAGACTAGGTGTTGAGGCCGAAAAGCAAGTTGGTGTATTAAAACAATATACAAGACAGATGCGGGCGAATAGTTCCCATTCTCAGTGCATTAACAAACATAATTCGCCAGGTTGGGGCAAAGCAGGACACGTCTTCTTGTATCTGAATGAGCGTTTTAAAAGGGGTTCGATTCCACAAGCTTGGTTTTTCTTACTGCCGTGATATTTCTATAAAAAACAATTCTGGTTGTGAATTCATGTTCACTGTTCGGAAAGGTGTTCCTCCAGGGATTCTCCATTTGAGTAAACTTCCGGTACCATTTAGTAGATAAACAAACAATGAGCCGTAACCACCACCACCGAACTGACAATAAGCTTACTAAATATGACTGATTTGGATAATCGTCAGGATCAATTGTGTATGCTGACTTTGCTGATGTCTGATGTTGATTTTTTTCGGAGTGCGGGTAACGAAAATTATTAGCAGACTGGAATGACGACTAAAGAGCAAGCAAAATGGCTTTATTGTCTTCATTTTATGATTTGTGCACTGGCCATTCGTGTATGGTAAAATGATATTTTTACCTTGCCACAAGCGTATATCATTTGTTGAAAATAGATATTATGCTTTACTGTAAAATTATCTTACACAACACGCGTGCTTGTATTTAGACTAATTCTGGCAGCACTTTGAATGAAAAATGGACGATTTTAAAATTAATTAGAATCAACATTTGTTCAATTGAAAAATGCACCTTCAAGTACGACTTCACCGTGTAGGCCGTAATTAGTTCTTCAATTCAATCATCAGTTTCTCAAGATGGAAATGGGGCCCTGGGGTAGTTTGAGACAAGACATTGGTTAGTTGTCAGGAGTGGAGTTACTCTTTGAAGAACCTGCGTGGAATGACGCGTTAAGCGTTCCAGTAGTAATTTCCGTGGGGAATATTATAGTTGGCCGCATAGCACCAGCAATATAGGGAGTTGAAGGGATCCTCATAAGCTGGACTACCACAAGCGCACTCATGTCCAGAGCAGTATTGAGCATAAACGCACTCCCTATGCTGCACGCATGTCTGTCAATGTAAACAAATTGTTACCTAGTAGATTACAGTAGATTGGACACTAAACGGTAGTTCATAAAAAAACTGATTGATTTTATCAGTGGTAGTATAGTGATGGGTACTGAACTGAGTACTGACGTCAGTGGAGGCGTATTGAGCTTAACACTTCAGCAAGAAGTCAGGCACAGTACACCCTCAGAATGTTTTCCATGGAATTCACTTTAAACCACGGTAAAATAAGATCAATGTATATAATTCCCTTTATTTTCCCTAATAACCGTTTACTTTTAAAAAATCCTTGTGAGAGTCAATACATTTGTAAGATAGCTACATGCGATTTACTGCAGCTTGAGAAGTTCAGTTCAGAAATACATACCTTTGTAGCCGATGAGGTGCTTACCACGGATACATTACAAAAATATAAAATTAAACGAACGAATCAAATAAGTGGCGTAGGTGTCACTTGGAAATATGCTTACCCCTCTTCCCATAACAACAAGGGATCCAGTGGTGGTAGCCAAATCTCTCAAAACCTTGAAATGAATGAGACAATGACATTTCCTTCCATTTATGTTGTACTTGCCTTTTCCGTGTTATGCTCATACTTTTGCAAAATTAAGCCAAACTTTAACTATAATTTAGTGGTAAATGAAGACTAAAACAAAATGTGTTTTTGTGATTTTCATATTTTTTTTATTAAAAGCCTGAAAGCCCTTAATATTCTTAAAAAATTTACAAGGCTATTAGTAAATCCAGGTTTAACGGTATGACTTCTGGTAGCGTGCACGAGCTCCTGGACCTCCAAACTTCTTAGGCTCGCAGCGTCTGGGATCAGCGACCAGAAGACTTTTGTCATACTGTGCTAAGATGTCTTTGATCTCCTTCTTGCTAGCTTCATCCACGACTACAAAACACAAACCAAAATATCCTATATAAATACGACGGCAAATTGGGGATAACAATTACAAAAATCAAATCAATTAATTAAACACACTCACATTTCTGATAGTAGGCAACAAGCGCCTTGGAAATAGCTTGACGGATCGCATAAACCTGGGCGATATGACCACCTCCTTTCACACGGACACGGATATCAACATCCTGGAAACGCTCCTATCCAATCAAAAAAGAGTTAAATTGAAGTTTAATTTCATAATGAAACCAACCAACTGAAATTGATAATTTCCAACAAGTACCTTTCCAAGAAGGAGAATGGGTTCCATCAACTTAGGCTGCAAGATCCTAGGTTCAACAAGTTCCAAAGGACGTCCATTAACCTTTAAAAGTCCAGTCCCACTTTTGCAGTGAGCCACCGCAGTAGCAGTTTTCTGCAAAAAAAAAACATTAAACAATTAATTAATTGGTTTAAACTGTCGATCCATTAATTTTCCTCCTCCTTCAATAAAAACCGGTATATAACAGTTTATTTTAACAGTTAAACTAGTCCTAAATAACACACCTTTCTACCAAACACCTGCACACTCTGTGCTCCAGCAGCTAATTTCTCCATTACTAATTATTTTTAGTAATAACTGATCACTAATTATATTAACTGGTTATTTATCTGTAGATAAACTGTGTAGATCTTCTAATCCATCTGCATTACTCCTAAGGCAGTCAAAAATCTGAAAGAACCAGGCAAGTGTACCCTGTCAAATTCGCCACAATTTCTAGCTTTGCCCCCACCTTGCATGTATATTTTGAAGGTTACTCAATGACAAGCTGAAAATGCATATGCATACTTCCTTTGTTCAGAATGAATGCATAATAATAATATAGTATTATGCTTATATTCTGTCCTTCAAAAAGCTGCTACTGCTTGTGGAGGTGGAGAGTATAGATTGGCAATGACAACACACATCAGTCGTTTTTGTCAAAGACTGAAACAACATTTTGAATTTTTTAAAGTAGAATTGATATTAGCTAATTCGGATAAACTTGATAGGGGTACTGTCAAAATCGCTGTTCTATGGTTTTGAAATTCTGTTTTTCAAAACACTCCGACAGCGCATAGTTTAGGAGTAATTACAATTTAATAGTTTTATGAACATTTCGAATTTTGACATGTAGTTTTCATTAGATCGTAGCTCCACAAAAGAACATTTTTTTTTGTATACATTGCGCAATTTGAAAAAGTAATTCTTGGGCAAATTGTTTTTTTGAGTTACCTACCTTGCTTCAATTAGGGTCAACTATTTGGTAAAAGTAAAAATATTTTTGGTGATCTCTATTCTAACCAATATTGTAAATAGATGACTCTTAACAAAATTTGACAAGGGATGATGAGAGTAGAAAACATCGAGAATAGCTCCAGTATACTCGATATTGACGATATTAATCGACCGTCGCGTCGATCCCAGGATGAGATAATATTTTCATATTTTTGAATTTTCTAAAGAGATTTATTAGCAGTTGTACGGCCTTGAAAAATTTATAAATCCCCCCAGTCACCGTTAAATTGTCACTGAGATAATACACAGTAAAATTTCTGGAAAGTCAAGTGTCAATTTAGTTGTAATGATTGACCAGATTATGTTTACGATTTTAAAGTTCATTAAATAAAATAATAAAAACATACATAATCATAATGGACACTTTAAAATTCGTCAACTACTTACTTAAGTAAATGTAGTGAGGAAGGCACATTTAATTATGATTAATATATAATGGTTATAAAAACGCATATGTACATGTAGAATGTGTAGAAAAAGCATGCAAGCTTTTAGCATGAACCCTATTAAAAATAAAAACAATTTCATCCCTGCACAAGCAAGACCGGTATCATTAAACAATACTAACACGTTGACCATTGATTTATCTTGTTTAATAGTTCATTTATCTTATGCGAAATTTGATTCCAAATTTTATAATTTAAGTTTATTTAAAAAAAATCTAAACCAATTCATAATTTGGAATAATTTTCCACAAAACAAAAATCTCCTTTCGCTTTAATCAAAACTTGAGTCTTTATATACCCATTACATGTACAATCCTCGCCGCCACTGCCAACTTGGCGACATTATTACAACAATTACAGTTTGTAAAATGTATGCGTGCACCTCATACTATCTTTATTCACCGTATTACTATTATTATCACCATATCATCATTGTAACTAATTTGTCCTGTGTATTTCGTCGTTCGTCTTGTATGCAAAACAGCGTTCCCGTAACGTTAAAAGTTAAGCCTAGAGACGTTCTCAGCAGATAAAACCGTGCATATATTCTAGTAAGTCAGTTTGTTAGTCGAGCCTTGACGTTATGGGATTGAGAAGAGACACAACTCAGAAGAAAAAAATCCAAAGAGAAACAGTGCACCTCGTCAGCAAACATTAGTCAGTAATCTGTAATCACTTCTTGTGGTATGACGATGATCCTCCATCGTCGTCGTGCTAGAGCGTGTGAGAAGCAGAAGCAGTGAAAATAGAAGAATATCGTATACACCAACAAATAGTGAACCAACAGAAGCCAACAAAGGTACAGCAAAAAATAGCAAGCAAATTTGCTATGCAATAATACAAATAGTAACATCAAACGACACAACAGCAAAGGGGGAAAAAATCTTTCATGAGCAAAAAAAACTCTGTTCCTTCCTTTTTTTATACCCTGTATATTTGCACGGGGATTGTTCCCTAAAAAATATTTTACATAGTTATCTTTGACTTTTTTAAAAGAAAAAGCTCATGTGCATCATCGTCGTTTGGTCGTGATCGTGTCTTGGTTTTTTTTCTGGGGGACTATGTTGCATATAATTGCTAGATAGAAAGAGAAGTAGTGGGAGATAAACAAAATAACTTAAAACAAACCAGAACAAAGTTTTCGTTTGTATTTTTTTTCCTTGTAACTGTTTTTTAAAGAAGGTATTATCTTTTCTCAAGTGTTTCTGTGAGAAAGAAAGGAACACAAAAAATTAAAAAAATTGCACGCAAACTTGTGTCAGTTACCACACCAGAAGAGAGACCAGCAGCCGGATTGAGCACCATTGTTATCAGCTAATTAAAGAAGAAGAAGTAAGCCTTAAAATATATTATTGCGGATGCTTATTCATTTTGGCGTTGCTTTTTTTCATTTTAGCCATGTCACAAATATGTATGTATGCTTGTATTAAAATCAAGGTTTCTGGACACTGCACTAAATATGCATAGCCATCAAAACATGATATTAAATATTGGGTTAATAAAATGGGATAAAATGTCAACCTAAAATATTTCAAGGGAAAGCATAAAAAAATATTAGTATTTTCGTCAACTGCACTTTGAAATTTATACTGGTCATATATTTACAAAATATGATGTATGAACTTCAATTCCCGTGTGTACCAGTTTTTTACAATCGGAGCAGAGCACAAAATAGTGGCAGTTTGATGCTGTTAGATGTTTTTGTTTATGCATCATTTGTATACTATGGACGATAAGTGGAAAATCCTTGGCATCCTTTTCAATGAAGTCTACTATCATCTCATCATAGATCTTTTAGTTGTTGTCGTATGTAAACGCTATGTAACGTCAGAGAAGGAGCACCAAACAACAAGCCAGTTGTGCTGTATTCAATGCAATTATAGCTTGTGCAAGAAAAGAAAACTACCAGATCCGAATACTAATGGTATGCTATGACGCTACTAGTTAGTTAAACCTAAACTATAGGAAATTGTAGCATTATAATTGTCAAATAAACCTCTACAAGATGAACCGAGAAAGACTGCATAAATTTCATGGTCATTCAGTCGGCGGCACTTGCATTCCAAATTTCTTCTGAGAGAGTTCAGTTCAGATTTTTTTTGAAGATGTAACTGATGTAATGTAAGTGTGTCTGATTTACGAAGCTTTCACTCACAAGTCTTCATTTTCCTGCATGATTTCAAATTTCAAAATGGTTGTAAAACAAAGTGCTATATAATAAGCTGTAGGAAATAAAATCCAAATGCATCATCATCCTCCTGAACATATTTTTAAAAGACAATAAAACTGTCATAAAATAATACTCTGAGTATTTACCGTATTACGCATATCAAGACAACACAACAAAGCCGTTCATCATATGATCTCATGCATGCCTTATTGGAACCAGTGGGTATTTATTGGTTCGGCACTTCAACTAAAAATTAAAGAGTTGACAATGCCAATGCACTCGCTCTTTTGCCATTTAATTAAGTTTCCCAAGCTTATGTGCTCACGGACAAAAATTCTTTATATCAAGTATTTCAATTGCAGGCATATGATGATGATGATTACTCGATATGCATGATGAAACCTCTTGTGAGAAATTGCCAATTCTTAAATACTTCATTCATAAAGTGCACATTATACAAGTATAGTGCAAAGAGATAGATGACAGTACAGATACAGATAAAAATTAGTTTTCATTCACGGTATCTCTACCAAATCTCATTTCTAATGTCAAGTCTTGTGTGAAATTGCAATATGCAAATTTAAATGATCCATTATATTTGGCTGGAAGACTAACGGTAAATACTTGGCTCTTATTAAATTTCTACTTTCCGCCAAAATTTATAATACAACGTATTTTTTAACCACGACATTTGTTTCACGAGAGAATTTTTTTTTAGCATAATGATAGGTTAGTTTTGCACAAGATAGTGTGCAGTGCAGACCTACACCCAAGAAAATCTTATCTGAAACAAAAATCAGGGCATATCATATTGTCAATTATCGTCATCACCAATCATTATCTGGGAACATGGGAACATATATTATGATCATGTTTTTTTAACGTTCTTTCTACGTTTATCTTGAATTGCATGTGGAGCTGAGTTGAGTTCATTCATAAATCTGCATAAATCAGTTTTCTTAACCATTATAAATATTAGTTCAATTAAACAAAAGATTTTTTGCAAACAAGCTATAATATTGCAAGCACATGCTACAAAGCTCCATGCATTCAACGTTGCATGTTTCTATTAAATTGCAAGTTAAACAATGTCTTTCAATCCCTCTCCTCCAATACTGACGATGGGGTACAAAAAAAAGTCGTACCTAATCTGATTAATTCCTTGACACTTCCTATCTCCTGTTCTCTGTCTGTTCTGATGCACTAGTGTGCTTCATACCTAGACATCATGCACTTCTCGTGTGGCGTCGTCCAAGTTAAATTCTAAGTGTGAATGAATCATCTCATTTTTTCCCTCAATCTTGTTGTTACGACTTCACTTGTATTTGTTTGGGCCTTCATTTTTTATATTAGTTTAGTTAGTATTACAAATTACAACAGTTATGCATAACATAATGGAGCATGCAATGCAACGCTTGTATATGTACAATTGAGCATCATTCTGGGTCGTTCTCCTCCTTTCTTCTTCGACACTTCAAACTGACATGTAAGCAATCAGAATTATTATTCAGCACATTTTCATAGCACACAACACACAATTATTTGTTTGTACTATCTTCTTTGTTGGTTGATGTACAAGTATAAAGTCGATATTATGGAAGTGTACAAGAAACACTATCTATTATTATTTCTTCTTTACGAGTATCACTGTTTTCATAATAATGGAATGGTAACAATGCTTCTTAGTTTTACACATAAAGTACGCTCAATGCAATAATATATATCTCTCTTTTAAAGTTGTGCTAATAAAATCGACACAACAGCTTCAATAGTCTCACACAACACAACTATCATATAAGCATAAACACTTAAATATTAGCTTGACGATGATGATTTTTTTTCAAATTTCTTGTTAAGATATTCATGGTCGTGTCTCGTGTTTTGTGTGTTGTATTGTTGTATAATAATGAATCATCCACACTGATATTCATTGATGGGGAGGAGACGGGTGATTGGATACATAATATTATATGAGTTGAGATTTTTATTTTACTTTGGAGCACATTTATCGTCCTTTTTATGTTTTTACTCCGTACTTGGGCAAGTGCAACATGATTATGATTAATAACAATGATTGCATAAAAAGCGTAACAAAACCGGGGATGATGATGGTGATGATCATGATTAGAGAACATCTTACAAACTATTATTATGCCATATGCTTTATTATGATAATACGCATCCCACAGTCTGTTGTTGCATTGTGTGTGCACTTTTTTTTATTATGCGCGTACATAATTGCTGGTAATTGAAATCGATTTGAGGAGATGATGCACAAATATATGCTAACTATTAATAGCTTAGGCGAACATAAATTTTATGTTGATTAGTTGGTTTTTTTTACTGAGAACAGTAAAAAATAATTTTAGTAGTTAAAGAAGAAGGGGGCAAATTATTAGCAAATGAACTCCAGGACATTTACAAGAACATGTGAAAAGTTTAATTGTAGGTTGCATTGAAGAGTTCTAAATCAATCTAAACATTTTTTTTTAAATATCCAATGACCAATAATAGAAGAGAAGCGCTAAAACTACCTTGTATCTTTAAAAATTTGTTACTTAACTATCGTAATAAAAAAATTGACACAGAGAAAAAATTATCGGTTTCGTCAGAAGGTTCCAACAAAAAAGGTTTATGTATTCAACACATTTTCTAATTAAATGAGTACCGTGATTACCAACCTGAAAAAATTGAGAGTGGAGTGTGTGATGTTTGCTGATGTTTCACTGTAATTATATTATGTATGCTTCACCTACAAACGCTGTGAAAGAAATACACGTGAAATACTAGGTCAAATGTAAGGATAAAAGTTGAAAGTAAGATTTAAAAATACAGGGAATCTTGATTACTACCATCCTTTAGCTTGTGTTTAATGTTTACCTTTAATAAGTAAATCCTCTTTTGAGTTATGTTGTATGTCCATTAGAACATGGGTTTTTTTATTTATGGAACAGTGGTGGATGATGATGATGATTACACTCAAATTTATGACAGTGTTTATCCCATAAACCCTTGCTAAAATATTTATAACCATGCATGCAACACTATCGCAATTCGTCTTTCAGCACAATACTTTTAATGAGTTTATTTGCGTTTTCCAAAGAATATAAAGTGTATGCGTTGAATGCATAAAAATGTAGTTGAAGATACCCTCATCAAGTGAACCATGTCGTACCAATGACGACCCTAAAAATACGCATTTTTTGCATATAAAATACAGCAGGAGTTTAAAAAAGCATATAAAAACGTCATTAAGTTAAGTGTGGTGTTAGGTAATGGACCTGCCAGTTTTAACACTCATTGTTCGCATTCGTTTCACGCATGTGACACTGCACTAGCATCACACATTGTCAAATTGTCACCAACGTTCAAGTGCAAAATACGCTTTGGTGTCATCATGATGGTGAAATGAAGGTTATGGAGATGGGGAATGGGGATGGTGAAATGAAATGTTGAACCTAGGAATTTTCTGTTGGTAACCATCTTTTAATTGTCAAAGTATGACCTAAGTTGAGCTTGTTCTGTGAAATCAGTGTTTAGGTGGCTAATTTAAACGTTCGTGATTTAGGTCGTTGTCGTTTACCATGGCTGTCTAATTATTGGTGAGATCTTGGTCCAATGAACTGGTGTCTAACAACAGAGAACGACTTTAAACGGCTTTATAAATGTCACATTCTGCTTAAATTTTTTTATTATGACATTACTATCTTTTCTTGTAATTTTATTGCTTGTAATTGATTCATAAAAATCTTGAGAAATCGTATGCCAAACCAGTAAGAACATTGCACTAGAGTAGTTAAAATTTGGAAAGAAAAAGTGAAAAAAGACGGAGTTAATTGGCGTGTAAAGCTGCTGAAAATATATAGATACCTAGGTTACATTACATTCGATGTACAACTCATTGTTGAATCCATTTTTTATGGGTTTAGACATTTATCCTTTTGGTAAATTTTTGCATCCACAGAGAGTATAATTGAAATTGTTCAACAAGTTCAAATTAAACGAAGAAAACAACTTAACTACTGGTCTGTTAAAAAAGGAAGATTGTTAGTTTGAAGGTAATAATGGCTCCTTGCATGGTTGTGTCGAAATTGAAGTAAATTTCCTACGTGTCTCAAATCTCAAAATGCAAAGAGCCGAATTGGAGAGCAGTGAGGGTGGTTTTGGTTTTAAAAAATTATCTGTCATATTTTTTATTAGATTCATGCAAATGTCAGCCATGTCAACACCCGTAAATGCCTTTAAGAGTTTACTTTAACACTGCCTTGTTTATTGGTTCTACACTATTGCATTGCACTCAACGACAAATCCCGTTTTTTTTTGTTGCCATTGTTAGGCTTTTTATGCAAGAATATATATGCGTAGCTCTCTATGCCTGTGTTTTCAATGTGATGAGGTTTTGTGTCAAGTTACTTGTTTCTTTTTTTCTCTTATTATTATTTTTTCATTTCATGTATCTCTAACCTCTCCCAAAGAGAATGAAGAAGAGATTATACTCCTTTTTGTAACGAACCATTTTCAGAAAAAAAAAACGATATAGCTACATTATTATGATGAAATGCTAATGTACGAGCTTCCTCTTTGTTGACTGGGCAGGAACATGATATGATTTGTAACAAACTTTAGTATTAACGCCATCATTGTCTGGCTGCATGTCACAAAATATTACCACGTTAACATATATCGTATGTAAGGATGTCTTACACAAAAAAAAGAGTAAATAACGTGGCTGAAGACTTAATGGTTTCACCTTTTTTTTACTACGATATCAATTTAATTTTCATCATTTTTTGGGGGTTTTGTTGAACTATATGGTGAGATGTATTTGCATTATAAACACTTATTGTTCGTGTGTTAGGTTGGGTGTATACGGTAAACAATGAATGATGGACAACCAGTCAACTACTTGCAGTAGTTATAAATGTTAAGTGTAAGCAGACGCAGACGACTTTTGCAGAGAAGTACATAGGAAACTGAAATTCAGCAAAAATCAATGAAAGAAAAAGAAATAAGTGAAGCACGAAAGCGTTTCTTTTTTTTACTACTTATTCTTTTACTAAATGTTAATCTTATTAATGATTGTCGTACTTTCCTTGTTGCCATTTTCTAGGCATAAATATACTTACATGCACGGAGTGTACCATAGTGTCTTGTAAAAACCATTGTCAGGACATCAAGACAATAGCTCCAAAAGAATATAAAAATGTACTTACATGAACCATTGAATATAAGCGTGCCCTCATATCTCTGCACGCTTATAGATAAAACAAAATTAGTTCATATTGATTTTTTTAGTAACGACGACATTTAGCGGAAATTTCCTTTGGGATCAAGCTCTATAAGTATGCATGCATGTATAAATGTATATTTGGGAAAGAGAGGTAAAATGACATGATTCTAGTGTCAATTCTTTGGAAAGGCGTGACAAAAATAAAAACATTGATAGCTCCGTATGGCTTGTTCAGTTAAGGAACAATCTCTGCATAAGTTATGGAGCGTAAACCCCACAATTGTTAAACACGTTACAAAACATAATGATCTATATAAGTATATCATGCATGGTGTTTAAGGAACTACAATCTGATCCTGACCAATGTTATCTCTCGAAACAAAAAGGACTTATTTAAACATTCAAAAGAATTTAAGAGTGAAAACTGGGAAAGACATGAATCACCGGATAGCCTGTTCAAAATATAAATTTTTATGTATGCTTTTTAACTGACAATTCATCATTGAGTAAAATTATTTTATGACTTCCGCTTAGGTACACAATATTTATAAAAAATGTGCCTGCAATTAGTGTTTTAAAACCGTAGAATAACTACTAATCTTTATATTACCTGTGTTTAAAATTGGAAATCTATCTTTGTTTTCCCTTCCGTTTAGGGTTTGGCAGATTTGTCATACATTTAAATGTGTGTATTTAATGGAGTGCACCGTAATAAAAAAACGTATGAAACACGGTAGAAAGTATGTAATAAAGACGTAGCGTTGTTTGTGTGTGAAATTAAATTTTTACTTAAATATAGTACTTACCAACGTGTACCACATGAATTCTATACAGGCAAATCTTGTTCTGTAAGAATTGCAAAAAATACAGTTTTTTACACGGTCCTCTGTTTAATAAAAACAATCGAATATAAAACCCATATGTAATGCTCTCTGCTACAAAAATAACGGTTTCCAAAATCTGAATTCGAAAACAATATGGTAGCCCATCATAAAACAAAACATATTTTGCTTTTTTAACTGCAATTTTCAAAAAAAAAAGAATCCTGAGATTTTTTTCCCTCTTTTAGTTGCTGGACGGAAGGATCAAACAGACTTGCTCGAAGAAAAAATTAATTTGCATTGCTGGTACATTGATACTTTGTTTTTTAAACAAGAAATCATTATGGTTTTAGTCTACCATTTTCACGTCCGTTGCGAACATTTTGTTTACAAATAAAATTGAAATAAGAGGATACCAAAATTACTTATATGTATTTGTACCGTACTCATTCTTATTCAAAACCGTAGTTCCATCCTACCGACTTATAGTTGAATACTGAAAATAGCACTAATTAAGTATACAAAAACACCGAACTCAAATTTGTTGTTTGTACAATAATGTACTATACTTATAGTTTTCTGCATAAAAAATATAACATAATATTAGGTAGTCATTTTTTCGGCTCATCCTTTGTGTTTGGCATGTTCATCATATTACGTCGTAGCGGATGCTAAACGTCTCATATTCACCTTTTTAAACCTGACTGCGGGCAGAGCACAGAGAGTGCCGTGCATACTTCACCGAATAACGTGCATTATATAGAAATCTTACGAATTCGTAACTTCGTCTCAATTACAAAGAGAACAAAAAAATATTTTTTTTACAATAATGAAAGACATTGAATATTATGTCCTTTTTACTGCACAATAATAGGAAATTTACAGTTGCTTTATTATGGAAATGCTAAACCAAGAAAAAGGACAGAGAGAAATGAACATCCTTATTCTTAAGTTATTTTTAACAATGTTTTAATGTGATACAGCATCTGCGTGGTTTGATTTGTCCCCCTATTTAAAGGTATGTAGGTATAAGCATGCAAATCATTGATTCAAACTTTTAATCTGTCTATCCTTCCTGGTTGCCATCTACTAAATCAGCTGCTATAATTATTTGAAGTAAATTAAATCACTTTAATATACTTTTTGAGTTGTAAAAATTATTTCAACATGATTATTTTGGAAATTCGAGAAAAACCTGTAGTTGGGCTTATTGGTACAAAAGAAAAAATCAGTTCAGAGGAGAAACGCCTGAAAATTATATTGCACGAAATATAGCTTATTTTTTATCGGCATTTAATAAGTTAAATATGAGGCAATGTTCCCTATTAAAAGTAACCATTTAGCTGGGCCACTGCGTCAAGTCAATGACCAGGGTAGGTGAAATTATTGAAAACATGTTTCTACTTTTTGAAACTACTTAAGATTGCATGAACATGAGCACCGATGTAATTCAATCTATTATAGTTTCTACTGGTCGTAAAAACGTCATTGTACTTTTGAATTTTAACTGTACAATTCTGTCGATATTTTACTGTTTCCGCGCTATTTCCCTACAATTTTCCGTAAACCCATTAATTCAGATTCAGATAACACACGACTAGTACAACTTATGACAACATAAAAAACCCTATTGTTATTTGTCTTTTATTTCATTTCGGTTTATTTTTTTGTGAATTTGGGTTGATTTACTGTTTGGAGAGAGCTGACATGAGCATTTGTGTATTTATATGTTAGCTTCCTTTCAACTTGAAAATGACACACATAAAAACCATTCATCCATACATGATGTTTCCCTAAAAACACTTGTAGACTTGTTTGTAGTTGTGTATATTTTTGTAGATTTGATTAGCCTGTCTTCAAATTACCAGAAAAAATAATTACCATTGCGTAGTTACACTCCATTGTTACACTGGTATAATAATACAAAACACCCATGTTATACATTTGAGTACAACCATTATCAAGTTTCAAATAGTCGAACGATGTGGACCAATTATGACAACTACTTTTTATGCGCGTTTCACCATGCCATGTATTTTTCTAAAAACTGTTCACATTTTTCATTGCTCTACTTTTTACGTGTACATAATTATGATCATTTCTGTTGTTTTATTGCCAGTTAATATTAGAAAATCACCAAAAGTTAAAGAGAGAAATTACTCAATAAAATGTGTTCAGGGAACTTTTACGCGTTTTTTCACGACTGATGATGAAGGCTACATAAAATGGGTAATTGGTTGGAGAGGACATGTTCTTAGGCAATAATAAAGAAGTATTTATTAGCTTTCTCAGTAAACTAACTACAATTACAATACAGGTGTCATGCATATACATACATATATGAAAGCGAACTAAACCGAAACAAAGCAATGACTAAACGGTACAGCCTACGGTCTACCATTAGATACGTACATATGTCATATTATCTGGCTCGACTGTAAAATGAGAAACTTTGCTAGTGTCTATTTTTAATTATTATGGCTTTGTGAGAATTTTTAAACATATGCCAGTGATGATATTCTGCATACTTGACTTTGCGAAAGTGTCGGATGAAGATGATATTTTTCAGGATTATAACAGCAAAATGGATTGAAACGTCCAGTTGCAGTTGTGTCACTTGTGTCATCATAATAATACGAAAACGAAGGACAAAATATTTATTATGCAAAAAATTATATAGCTGTATAGTTTATGAGACAAGTGAGATCGCAAGAAAATGTCAAGACTTGTTGAGAAATTCTAGCAAACACAATTTGGAGTATTTAAAGTCTAGTGTAGGTAATTAGTTGATATATGAGTATATATCTTGAGCTTATGTACATTATATAACCAAATTATTGCCTTTGCGTAATTGCTAACTCAGAGTTAAACCCTAAATCTTTTCAAAAAAAGAAAAGGAGACAATCCACACATCACAATGCACCCACCCTAGTGGAGTACATGTCTCTTTTCAAGGACGCTTATTACTGGTGTGGGGCTGTACTGTAATAATGAAGATTCGGTATTGGCATTTGGCAAAAAGTACAAATATCTTTTAAAAGGGTCAAGTCACAAGGACAAAAGAGAGCTTAGCAAATCTGAGAGAATTTTGGAAGGAAAACGTGGTAGAAAATTACTTTAAGCGTTGGCATATGCCACCAAAACCGTTTCTATACAATTACCATAATTCTACCGTAGTTACTGTGGGTTAATAGTTTGAAATAGCAAAAATAAAGTAGGTTTTAAAGGAAAAAGAAAATAATTAAAAAATGAAGCGCAATTCCTTTGCATGGAAAATATATATTTTTAAAAGAATCATGAATCGGAGAGCCACTATAGTTTTGAGCTCACTTAATTAACAGAATATACGGTGTTGCTCTAAGTCTACAATGAATATGGAATGAGTTTATTATTATTAATTTAATTTAAAGAATAACGTTACATATTACAAATTATGCAAAAGCAAAAAAAAACACCAGTTTTAAAATTAAAAAGCACGATTTGCAAATGGCTTGATTTTGGCTACCGCACGTGGTCTCCATGCTCTGGTACTCTTTTTGCATATTATTGAGTCGTTTTATTTTAGCTTTGTCGTGTCATCATATTTCACAACGTTAAACTCCCAAAGTCATCCAATAAAGACATATGTAAGCTAGCCATTATCATCACTCAACTCATCACATCCCATCACCGACACAAAAGTGTTTAGCTGGCAGGCAAGCAGGTATACATTGTATATCGTGTAACGCATAACATTCATTCATAAGAATTCAACTTAAATACTCTATTCAAGTACCAGACAAACCACCACCAAACACGCAGGAGGTGGTGATATGATTATTTTTGATGAATGAAAGTCTCATGGTGAGTGATCAGTCAAGTTTAGTTCTCAGATTTGTTGCAAAGAAACACGCATAATAAGACGGCCAGGTAAAATACAGTGATTTTTTTGAAGACTTTATATTGTTGGTTGAGATTTGAGAAGGAGCATTTTGTGACTTGATTGTGCTTACCTTAAAAAAGATACCACTTAACCGTTACGCGTTGGTATAACGTAATATAAGTATAATGCACACTCTGATCTGCTAAACTAACTTTTTTTATGCATCCAAGAACAAATGAGGTAACCTTGACAATTGAATAATAGTAGTAATGGTTATAATAACTTTAAACATTGACTAAAGCCTCAGAACTAGCAATATATGCATTTATTATGTCGACATGGTCGATATTTTCGAAGAGCAGCGATGAGGAAAGAAAGCATTTTTACAGCTTAACTTTAGCCCAAGAAACGACAAAAACACATATTCTTAGCACATGATTGTTTATGTTGTCATGTCATTATTATTGGAATTTTTTTAAGGATTTAGTCTTTTCTCGGGTAGTTGTTTAAAAACAATATTTTCCTTAACGTTTTTTTTGCCAAGACATTTATGTATTGGCCCCATGCTGACAGTATAGTATAGTCCATCTCTTTATGGCTTCTACTCATGGAAAAAATATAATATATTTTAAATTATTTTTTATTTACTTCAAGTGCACTTTTATTACCTGCCCGCCCTATAGTGATGATATCGTGCCGTCTTTAATACTAAATGATTTTAAGACGAAAGAAAAAAATGTATATAAATTTACTGCTACAACTGGCATAAAATGTAGTATTTTTGTCGTCAACAGCAAAGAAATAAGTGGGAGAAGAGTAGCAGATGCTCTCTTTCTTTTCGTCTTAAAGTAAATTTTTGTGGGTCGTAGCAATAATGTACCGCAATGTCGGAGCACTTTATAAAAAAACGAATTTTCAAGTGTTTTGCCTCCATTCTGTTGCTTTTATTAGCTGGGGAGTTAGATGATGATAATGATCTTTCATAATATATGTACATTTTTGGGTTCTCTACCATCATTGACGGCGATAATCATGTCGATTGACGATGGGGCGATAGTGATAAAAATCAAGTGTGAATCGTATGTGTAAAAAGGCAATCATCTAACACTTATATATTTTATTGTACATTTCTCACTTTGGATTGGATTTATTTATTTTTTCATATTTTCATTACCAATTTTTTTTAAAGATCTAAGTAGCTAAAGAAGTCACTCACATAAGTTTGCAGTGTGACAAGACAACAAAGACGATGATAGAAACACAACCGTCCTTTGTACATGTCGTGAAGACAATTTCAACGTTTTCAGCCATGACTGAACATTTTTTGAACTGCACTTAAAAATTACCATTTTGTTCACTTGTTTTGATGCTTTGGGTTTTTTGTACAAGTGTACACTGTGTACATCCTAAGAATAAGCTTTAACTGTACATTTACTTAAATACTTTTTTTTAAATGCGTTACGTTTTTCAGTACCTAAAAATATTGTCTCTTCTACATGCCTTTTTGGCAGCATCATTTCTACTATTTCAACAATGCGTGCAATGTGATTTCTGTCTGTGTGGAATGGATGGATATTCTGATGAGATGAGTAGGTATATACATCTGAACAGAATTTATTTCAGTAGAACGAAATTTCTGTGTCATCGTGTTCACATTTCTTTAAAGTTTGCCTTGATGTGAACATTTTGTTGGCTGCTGCTGTTTGTTGTGTTAATCATCAGTCATATTCTGTAAGATACTGTGGAAATTTTGCCTCTGTTTCATACTCTTGTACTGCTGCTACTTCTACCCTAACAACCACCGTAGTCCTATGCAAATAATAATAAAAAAATGTAAGTAAGACTTAAAATGACTTCATCGTCAGAGTGTCTCTATTGTCAGCCTACTAACAACCAACTAACGCCCTTACAACTGACAGCGTTTAACATTGAATTGTTCTATTTTGCATGTTCGTCAATGCAATGGAAGGGCCCAGTAGCAATGACATGACATGATTTTTATAAGTAAAACGATATTGTTTTATTAACACAAAAGCCAACTGCAGGAATACTGGTCTGGTCACATGAAAAATATTATAATGTGCTACTGTGTAAAAACTTCCTTATTGTCGCGTGGTGGCATGGTGTGGTACTTTAGTACTCAACAGCATATTTCACACTTACGTTAACTCATTACATTTCAAATAATAATAAAAAGTAATGTGTAAACTCTTCTTGGTAGCAATATGTTGTGTTAAGCGATGGAAAAATGATTTTTTTAAAGTTTGAGAACAACATGCAGAGATGCTAGATTAAAGACGAAGGATTACATTTACATTTTTGGGTAGCCGATAATAAACGAATGGATTTAGCATGCTTTTTAGCACAAAAAATTAGCATTTTTTCCCCGACAAACATCACTTCCACATGTTCATCAGTCAGTATTGTCCATGTGTGTCTTGTTTTTCAGACGCTTGGTTTATGACTCTTTTAAAGTTCAATTTGTTTTGGATCTTCTTCTTTTCATTCAGTTTTCAGCAAAATGGAAACATGTGCTCACGTGACGATAAACGACAGCTCTATACTACTATAACAAATTATCAGAAATTTCAAAAGCACTATTGGGTTAAAGAAACCAATACCACTGAAATATTCCATAGACAGAATGAAACATAGTAAAAATGCTACATAGAGACATGAGTAGTCATACAAAGCAACATACATCGTGGATCATTGTGCATGAATGACGGATGCTGAGAAAATCGAAAGAAGTTATAAAAGCTGAGTTGCATCTCTTGTCATTCATTCTTGATTGCATGTTTAAGATAATGGTTTTGTGAATGTGAAGTTCACAGAGAAGATTTTTTTAGCATTACAGCACCAGTTGCAGCGAACCTGCAACAGATTCCTGAAAACGTCTTTTTGTTAAAAACCATGCATAATAAGTACACTGTACATTACCAGCAAATCCTATGTTTAGATTTTGATAAACTTTTATGTAGAAAAAGAAATACTCTTTGAGAAAAAAATGATATGCATAGATAGCTAAATGCTAGGAATAGGAATCTTTTGCATACTCATTTTTTTTGAAAAGAGAACGGCTCTTTCCATTTTTTGTTGTCAAATCTGATTCTTTACACATTTTACAGTTTTTTCGATCTCACTGCTTCATTGCTTGCAAATTTTGTTCTTTGTTCCGGAAATAGCCGTGCTTAGCTTTCTGCCTCCGTTCTCCCTCCTTGCACTACTATCACATGAAAAGCTGTTTCTTTTTTATTTGAAAACGTTTCCGTGTGTAGCGTGCTCACTGGTATCTGTTTGGTATTTTCTCTGTTCATTCACATGGTGCCAACAAATAGAAATCCACAAGTTCAAGTTAATGCAAGTTTGCGATAAAGTGTTAAGTTTGAGTATAATTCATGGACCACACATTAACGTTTGTGTCTGCAAAATACAAGATTCACTCATTAATTTTCATGTATTTACTTCATACCAACCAAGTTTCGTTTCTGGATGAATTGAAAAGAAAAATTAACTAAGTTTTTTGTTGATATACACAACTTTAATATTAAAAATGGCACGAGAGGTAAATTTAGTAAATATTGTTAAAAAGGGGCCTTATCATCAAGTATGAAAATACGTTGCGTTGATATGGTGAGTGCACTCCAGCTTATCCTTGCATCCGTCAATGACCAACGACAGTTAAACGCAGTGATCTATGTGTGTATGCTTATCGTGCTCACATACTCAAAAGAGGATCAACACAGAAATTTTACTTTATGCAGGCCCATGACAGTTGCCAAGTGTTGCATCCGTACTCATACAACACACATAAGCAGTATACACCTTTTTTAAATTCTTTAATAGGAGTAGACGATCAGTTAAACCCATCACCATTCCCAGTTTCGTCTATCTCCTCAGTTAAGGACTATTTTCATTAAGAAAAGTACAATATGCCCAATATATCCACAATACATGCAAACTTGTGCGTCTCTGTGTACAAATGACTATGATGCGATAACGTATGATAGCCCAGTAACAAATTGTTAGTTGTAACTGCTGCAACGTCAAACCACAGTGCCGTGTCTTTTAAGAAGATAGAAACAGAGGAACTGTGCGTGTTGCTTGTTGCTTCATTTGTTAATTATCGTCAGTCTCCAATTAAATTTGGAGCTGCATACAAAGCTCTCAGAATCAGTCATACTGTCTAGTGCGGAATAGTACGCGAAGAGAGAACGGCACTCTGGAGACGCTCTGTCACCAGAGATTCATTTTTCTATCTTTCTCAGTGTCAAGTAACCAGTGCTTAGTGTCATTCATTTTCACAACGAATCATTGACTATTTTCTAAATTTGTGCTCATAGTGAAGGTGATTGATTATATTAAACTGTCTACGTACATGATAGTGCTTTGTCATTTGCTCATAGCACATTACCTTCATATCAGCTAAATTATTAGCTAACGCATTCAAAAATACATTTTTTACTTGAGCAATCTTAATGAATCAATTAGATCTACAAGCATTTTACAATCAATTCATTTGATTTTAATTTTTTTATAGGAAAAACAGTTTATTTTTGTGCCAGTGTCCAGACAAGGCAGCCAACATGATTATTGTGGACGAAACGGATCCTACGGAAGGTAACTTTTCATTTATTTTTAAAATTCTGTATATTTCAACTTTTATGACTTTGGCTTTCAATGAAAGTTGACCGACTGATTGCATTGTTACATAATACAGTCGTTTCCACGTTCACGCTGCTGACAAGCAATCAATCATTCATTTTGCAGCCACAGAAATTGCATACAAAGCAGACGAGAGACATGATAAAATATTTAATACTCTAATCCAGATTCTCGGCTCTGACACATTTAAGATTTATTGCTAAAACACTTGTTATAGAATCAAAATGTTCACTTTGATTTGAAACCTTATTTGACTTTGTTGCATTCAACTTCAAACGTTCAAATGTCCAAATTTTCTTGATTTTTTATACATAATGCAACCACAAGAAACGGATAGAAGATTAGTTTGTTCATCCACAAAGCACATGATGATGACATGATCATGATATTCATGATTAAGGTTCATCAAGTTAGTTACCCCCTTTCAAGATTCATTTTGATATCTTTGTCCTGCGTCTCGAAGTCATGCACTTTAGTTGAACTAATAATGTCCATAAAACAAAAAAAGTAGTAAAATCGTTTATCAACGAACCTATTAACTTAAGAAGCTGATGCCGCATTGCCAATATCTTTTTACGTCTTTAATATATATTTTTTTTACTAAAACACTTAGCAAATCCAAAAGTGTACTCTTTCAATTATTATCTCTCCTCCTGACTTTAATATATCTTACTTCATTCACTTTACTTGAAATAATACAAAAGTATAAGTAGGTTCCTTCGAATCGCATACACATTAACTCCGATTACACATTCATATTATTTCCATCTTATTGCAAAGGGCAAAACAATAATATTTTTTTAGATGTTATGGTCAATATGTGAACATTATCTCATTGTTATCATTGATCGTCATTTTACTTTCATGCACAAACATAATATTGTCAAATTGCGCCTTGACTTTACTTTCAAGTGCGGATTTAGCTTAGCGTTATCAATGCAAGCTTTCTGTAAAAACTACACAACGTCAACCTATTATAATCTATCTTTTTTATGTGGATTTAAAAGTAGCTGATGTGATAAGTTGCTAAACGTAAAAACAACAATAAATATGTGTATACTTTTGTACTTGTCTTTGATTATTTATTATTATGGTCGTTTAGAGCTGTGTACAGTGCAGCTACCATGTGCACTGCTCCCATACACCTTCATCATTTTTTTTATTCCTTTGTTACACACAGTCTAGTTTGTCTTCTTATCAGTGAAATCTGTGATAGTAAAATTGAAAATTAGCAATGAACCCCATCACGACACACGACAGAATGGATGACGACGACGTTGCGATCACATAA
>JAQFZH010000148.1:0-46967 GCA_034695485.1 Entomobrya nivalis | reverse complement strand
ATGTATATATATATTGAAGTTTGAAGGGTATGTGTGTGTATGCGTATTGCGTAGTATGCATGCATGCATAGTAGTATAGTTAAAGTTAAAAATACATGCCAGCAGCATTCACCTAATATTATATGCCGTCAGCCAGCCGTACATTATACAGGTATACAAACACGATATTTGGGATGTTATTCTACCTTTCAAAATAAATATGATGACTAAAGATCCAGCAGAAGTTCAACTTTGAATTAAATTTTTTTTTGCAGTGATCCTCTGTTATCTTCAGATATCGCTCGGTACGCAGTACGCACGCCATAATGATTTTTACCCTTTACTAAACTACACTATGCTTTCTCCATTCTAGTCGTTTATTTAAGAAACTTCATATTACTAGTAAAAAAGAATATAAATTAATTTTAGTCTCAACTTGTATGGAATCATAATCTTAGACGATTTTTTGTTTTTTTCGATGTCATGGGAAATTAAATCTCACCATAATCATTATCACTGCTTACTTTTACTTTAATGTGCTTTCGGTACACTTCGAAACGAACAGAGTGCCAATCGCCAAACAAATATTTCACGCAAATAAATGGCGACTGTGAATATGAAATTCAAGGTTTATAAAATACACCCTAAAATGCAAAATGTTCATGCATCCCAATTAATGTTTCTAATTCTATCCATTTTCTAATTCACAATTTATCACAAAAAATGGCATGATTTTTTAAATTTGAATGTGCATGAGCTTCAGCCCATCCAGCAACAAAGACACCGGGAAGTTTGGTACACATGTTTTTGTTTAGATTAACAACTCTACTTCTCATGTCCACTTCCACTTTAGCAGTTCGATACTTTACTTCTTGCGTATGAAAGATTGGCAGAAATGTTTTGTTTTTTAATTTCTTAATTCTTGGGTAGCTGTCAATTCATTCATTTAAGCAATAAGTACAGTTCCTTCCTAGAATCGCTGTGATCATCGTCAGTCGTCACACCATCTTTTCGGTAGCAAACATAATTTTATGTTCATATTCACAAAACCATGTACATATTTTGTGAATCAATGCTTAAAACTTTTAATAAAAATATATTTAATTTTGATTTTTTTTTGTATTCGACCTATAGATATCCGTTTTCAATGACAAGCCGATAAAAAACACAACTGTTCATCCTATACTTCCAGCTTTTATGATTAGTAACTACTTCCAAATCCAAACCCAGCGTTTTGAATAATTCAGAGTAAAGCATGTTCTTTCGAACGCCAAGATTTATCCGAAGATGGATACGGGCTCGCATGCATCCAATGGCAGAGAGATCTGCAATGGATGTTAGACAAAAGATATCCATAGTTTATATGTTAATTGCTTGGAATGCCTTTGGATTCGTAGTTTATCAAATGGCTATAGGAAACAAACATTGGCCAGTTACGCATGGTGTTATGACCGAAGAGGAGACTATGGAAAGACCAGGTATGTAAATTGTAAAAATATAATGTAATCCTAAAAATTGTACTGCATTGCGAGGGATTTGATTTTGCTCCGGTTTTAATTTATGGTATATAAATTGAATGAAATATATTTGTATTGGGAAATTAAGTGTTCTGTTATATTTTGTTTTATTTTAGCGGCTCAATGGGCTAAAGCTTTAGGATTCAAGAAAGTTAGTGTGTACCGAATAGGAAGTCATGGTATCAGCGAGAGAGAAGATGTCGTAATTGATGATGTGGAAGAAAAACCAGCCATGGTACCTGGTGGTGTCACTGTCAGTGAGACGAATAACGAGAAAATATAAAATTCACAAATTGTCACAAAATTTGTTGGATATGGAGCATAATAGAGATCTAAAATCATTACCGACTGAGTCGTTTGCTACTATATATACTTTGATTTAAGTAATATAGTCGAAACAAGCAAAAGTTTTTTATGTGAACTGAGAACATTAAATATTTAATTTGCTCTACAATATTATGTCAATGCCAAAGTTTGAGTAGTTGAATTTATGATCTATAATTCATTATAAATATATTACTATTAAGTTGGTCGCAATTAAAATTCAAGTGTTAAATACATAACGCAAACATTCGGCAAGGTAAAAATATGTAGTTAATGTTCAATAGAAATAGAAACGTAGATCGTCCTTGCAAAGAAAATTACTTTTGTGATGTTGCTCCTGTAGTAGTATGAGATCAAATTCATGGCTTTTACATGTATGCCAAAAGAGTAACCATAACCATATTATGCTTATGGTCGTCCACCAGTCAGTAATAAATAATTTCGTAGCAGTATTTAATTAAGCGTTTCTTCGTTTTAACGGTAGTGTTACATAGATGCATACATTCGCGAAAGAAAATAATTTTTACGCAATACAAGTTGTATAAAAACAAATAATATGACATATGACAAAACAATAAAATATTTTTCGCAGAATTCTATTTTGCTATGTTCAGAATTTTTTTCACGAATGCATATTTCTTACTTCGTGCGGTCTTCGTGCATAACTTTTTTGTATGCTTACAATTACTTCTCTTATTTTGCGACGAAATTATATTTCAATACTCACTTGACCTATTGACCCTGAAGATTATGAGTCGGGCATAACGGAAAACAGAATTGAGATCGCCCTTGGAATAACCCTACTTGAGTTGGTTGTCATGCTTAATTTTTTTTTTCGAAAAGCTATCCGATGTAGTAAAAATTCGCAATAAAATATATTTATGAATTAAAAATAACATCATTTTTGAAATTCACGGACAGACAAGCTTGCCAAATCGTAAAAATTAGCGTAGCTCCTTTAGCATAACAACTCAAGTAGGGTTATTCCAAGGGCGATCTCAATTATTAAGTCCATAAGCCTACGCTACGCCACCTGTAAGGATGCAGCTTAGTTACTATATTACATTCGGCTTCTCCATGACAATATAATGACAAAATTGACCCTGCAAGGAACATTAATGATTTCTAAAAAAATGATGCTAATAATGAGTATTTTTGTGAATCGATGTGAAATAAATGTGGACAATTAAGTCTGGATAATAACAATACATTTTTATTTACGTACAATAGTCAGAGAATAATAAGGTAACAGTACAAACCGATGTACCAACATATTTTTTTCCAGTTCCGTTATGGCTTGGCTGTGCAAGATCAAAGATAGAATCTTTCAAAATTCCTGCTTATCAAAATACACTCTTAACCCGTTTTATCAGTTTTATGTAACAAACTTTTCAATTGATTTTTATAGCTGTACCAATTGTGCAATATATAGTTTTTTTCAATTATTTTTAATTAATATTTAATTATTATACTAGGTTCATTTGAAGAAGTACATAATATATAATACAATACTTGTATGTGCATGTGTGTTGTTACAGTTAGAGTTATAAATTACTGAAGCAACGATTTACATGTAAGCAATAATTCATGTGTTAACATATTTAAATCTACCCTATTTAGAATATTAATTTATTACAAACGATAAATTGTACAATGCATATTACATCAACTATTAAACCTTCTTTTTTTAAATATTTAACTGCAAAGTGTTCTTTAAAAATTTCAACCTCCCACCCATACGTCACGTCTACGCGTAGCCTCAAATCGATGGATTCATCTTTAAATTCTTAAGCCAATAAAGCTACGAGAAAATTAGATCTCCTATGATTGCCTGTTTTGTATATTGAATTCAAAAATTCGCTATTGAGATGCAAGCAGTTTTCGCTATTTTAATCAAGAACCACTGCTCTAAATAAGCCATAATAATTCAATCACATCATAAACACGTACGAATCGTACGTAATTAAATGCAATCAGTCCAAAAGGTGTGTGTTTCAAAAGATGATAATAAAACTAATTTCCATACAATTTATGACTACATTCAATTGACAAGTGACAGAGAAACACACGGGTGTAATAAACACGTTCACAAGGATATTCAGAACAATAAATTTTTGTTTTTTAGCTTTGGGCATCTTATTCTAATAAGTAAAATATATTTGCATTCTATTCTGATTTTTGTCCTTTTTGCAACATTTAAAACTTCTTGTAGTGTAGAGAGGACGTTGCATTAAGGTGCATTGCATTTCTTTTTCATTAAAAAACCTTTTCTATAAAATCTTTTCATTAATAATACTATTTATGTATTTCCTTATCATTATACACATTATAATTATGGCACATTACCTTTTTATGATGAAAGCAAGAGAAGCACAACATTATCAATCATCCCGTTTACATTGGATAGTTTTATTACCAAGGTTCTCAAATATGTATATAAACCCTTTGTACCCTTGAACTATCAAGGTTACTGTACTACTGAATCTGTTTGACAATAGAAACCATTACGACTTTATGTGTCTATTACAAAAATGTGCCATTTAATTTAATGTGGATAATTTATTTTAAGTGTTCCACGTGTTCTAGTTGTTATTTTTATGAACCAGTTATGTTTTCTTATTAGTTGCCATTCGATACAACGTATTTTTGCGGATAACTGTGCAAAATATTAGCAGATCTTACAATTAGGGCAACATAAAAGACTAGGGGAATTCCAGATCTGTCACCTTGTACACAGTAGTAAAACGGCTTTTAACAATTCAATTGATGCAGTTTTTGTATTTGAGAACCTTAATAATTACATTTATGTTTGTACAATTAGAAATAAGTTCCGATCCCGGGTCATGGTCACATATGCTCTAAACATGATTTGCAAGCGGATAACTAACTCGGTATATTGATGAAATCTGATATTAATTTAATTGTTATAAAACATGTTTTAGACCATTAATAGGTGAAAACAACCACATCGAGAGACATAACATGCACAATTTTTAATTTGATGAGTGCTAATAGTTACATGCATTACATAGACTTGTAGTGTTAGTAAAAATGCCTATATTTAGTATATCTTCTTTTTAAATATTGCATTGATGCTGTTAAATTTGTAGTTAATTAATTAGGATTGATTGATTTAGACTCTAGTCCCAGTATCCTTCCGTATTATTTTTTTGTTATAATATTAATAATCAAATTTATAAATAGCTTTCATCTACATCTTCTTGATTTCAATACGTCTACGTTTATCACATTCAATCAGGACGAAATTCGTATAGACCATTATATTGTTTTCAAATACAGGGGCTCTTAACACAATTAAGAAAGTGTTTTCAAGGTTTTTTTTTTGAACACCTTGCGTTGGTGATGTCAGATAGAGAAAAAAATGAGTAATAATTGATTTTATCAAGTAGTTCGTAAAACCACTTAATGAAGATATTGCATACCAACTGATTGTCCTTCACCTATCGAAATTGGGGTAATTTGAGACTACCAGTAAACCATTCAGGGGCTCAGAATTCGATTACAATATAGTAATGCTACTACTATACTAGTTTGTAGTACGTTTACTTATAGCAGTACAACTATAAGAGATTTATTTATCGGTGAGAAGACAAAATAATTTATTATAAAATCAAAATGTCTCGGTGTAAAATGGAGTAAACTTGGAATGGAATTCAAATGAATCTTCGGTGGACCAAGGCAACTTTCCATCAAATAAGATGTATTCATGCTAGAATTCGTCATACCTCTGGTCCAGGTCAACTGGCTCGTCAATGATTCGATGACTTGTAAACATTTAAAAAATCTTTATTTTGGTGACGGACGGACTAATTAAATTTAAGTGATTAAACTTTCTCCTCTACCAGCATAGAGCCCATGTATTAAAAAATATTTTTCTCTTAATAAAAAAGTAAACGAATTTAGCCCTGACCGATGACCAAATAAAATAGACAATACCAAACAATGTAGCGCAATGAATATGGGTTCGACGAAACAAATTAATGTAACTTGTCAACGTTTTTCTACACTAACAGGTAAAATTGTGTCCGCGAAATTCGCTCAGGATTCAAGGTACCAGAAAGAACTAGTGCATTCACCCCCCGAACCTCAAATGTACCTATAAATTTTAGACTATATAGTATATTGTTGTATGTAATATTGAAGTCACAAACATTAACCTATGGATGTAGTGTCTATTTATATTTATGTCAGTATTCATTTTCAAGTAAAATTTGAGATCAAATTGATTAATAACAGTGTGTATATATTATAGTAAATGTACTGAAGAAGAAGTAGCTTTATGATTTATTAAAGTGCGATCTTAACTGAACAAATTGGTAAATTTCAAGTACATATTTTGAATGTAATTTTCACAAAAAATGAAAATTGCAATAATTGTAACGACATTTCAGTTTAGAATAATTATCATAATAGAATTTAGTTATCCATCACTGAAATTCGCTGTTCCATTCGTAGAGTATTAGTATTTTTAGGGCTTATATTGGAAATATTGAATTTCCTTCCTCCAGATAGCACTCTTCTGAACTTCCATCATATTATGAAAGTACATGAACGTGGTATGTCATTGAGAGCTTGTCGTCGACGAATCATTTTGGAAATAACCAGCTCATGTTCAGTACTTTTTTTACACCCACTAGGTTCACTCTTCCAGATCCAATTTGTTGAACCAAGACCATCTTTGACAAGAATATTTATAGCATATATTCGCAACTTTCGAAACTGACTAATCAGTGTCGTAGTGCGCTGACGGAGAAAGGGATGGTTCAAAACGTATGTAGCTGGAGTAGACAAGCTTCTTTCTTCAAGAAAAAGAAGTCCTGCTCTGTTTCACAGTTTGTTTTTCTTTGGATGATAGGGCTGCATGAAATGGCGTGACGTTGGCATACACAGGTATCATTCATCAGCTCCAAAGCAGCAGCATCCTCTGCGATGCATAATCTCCTGGCTGACCTATTTGAGAAAAAAACAGTCTTACATGGAATACTACAAATAGTCGCAAAAAATTAAATATACGTTACATTACAAGCATTTGTTCAAGTTTTGTACACTGCAATGAGGAATATATATTCGGAGAGTGAGGATAAAAATGACTGGGAGGTTATTAGGAATAAGGAAATAGGAAGGAACAGCTAGTAGTTAAATTGATGCGTAGTTAAATTCAGTGCTTCAATAAAAATGATGCGATCCTAGTAAAAGTTTCGAGTAAAACTCAGTAACTAATTTCAGAAAAAAATCCGTTTTTCTTATTTTATGAAAGTTAAATGCCAATAAGATACTGGATAATGCGCAATCAGTCTGTATTTTTATTCCATCAAACACGAATCGACGTTCACATCAAAACTACTAGGAGAATATATTATGCACTTTTGCGGTGCAAGCAAAAGCAAATGAATTGCTTAGATTGGATAAAGGAGAACATTGTGGGGTGACTTGAGATTTTGCATTGTCTGCTAAGAAATCATTTCTAGGAATTTTGTCATTGGTGATGAATAACGAATTGTATGAGATGAACCATATTTATGCATACGACTTGAAATCCCTAAATTGCATTCATTAACTTATTATTTGCAACTAATTATTAAAGTAGTTACGTGTATACAAATATGCATTAAAAAGACAGTTTGCAATTACGTTTGCCGTTGTTTTTATGCGCGTTATCGCACCCTAATTATAATGCCTAAAATTCTACGAGTATTTTTTTTTTGATTTGAGCTCCGAGTTTAAAAACATACGATGCCACAGTAGATGTTGAAGGATTTGACTTTATTTTCCTTGCAACCCTTCATAGTATGAATATATTGCTGCTCGCTCCATTAAATTTAAGTAAAAGGAGAAGGGTATAATATAGTGTAAAGTCTATTCCACTCCATCCATGATATCAAATACCACTATTTATGATTCGACATTACCTTGGGAACTGATTGTTAGTTTTGTGATCTTTTGCGGCAAGACCTTGATGAAATGTATGATTAAATGACTTGGCGAAAAGGGAAGAAATGGAAGACTTTGAGGGGAAATATATAAAATCTAAATGATTAAATCCAAACACAGGTTTGGTTTAGTTGACTTAAAAACATGATCTGTCGCTATATGGTACACATATACATGCTTACTTACATTCATCATCACATTACTTCTAATACTTTAGATTTAGATTCATTCATTTTTGTTAATGTGTTCTGTTAGTTTTTCTGTTTCGCTCTTTCTTGCGCGAGCACATTTATCTCCTGACTTGAGTCGACACAAAAAAATAAGAATTTTCATTTGGAGGAACATGTAACGTGCAACAGCATTAGTAAAAGATCGAGATTCGGATAAGAATGCACAAGACGAATCCACGAGAGAGTTAGCTTTCGTCTGTTGATCTTTCAATAATGCACTAAATCCTATTCTCACACAGTCCCACTTTTCCACAACACATCCATATTGTATGTGAAAATACACAGATAATATACAAATAATGAGCTCACTCCCACTGGGGTAGCGTTGTAACTTTAAATCTTGAAAAAGTCAGCTCATTATTTCCACTGTGGACAGATTACTAAATGCATGAATGTTTTTTGGCTTACTTTTGACTTTTCTTCTACAACAAATGTCTGTATATTATTGCTACTAAAATGAAGAGTGACGAGGTTTCCGTAGCAGAAGATTACATGGATTTTTTGGGTGAAGAACAAATTTGGTTTGTCGTGGGGAGATATTCGGTTGTATGAAAAGACGGCAGAATCTTATATAATTGTGGTATGATGCGGTGGTGGAGCACACAAATAAAGCATGACAGACAATATATGCATTTGCAGAGGAGAATCAGTACATATATCTATGTGTGTTATTATGAAACATGAGTGAGAAAAACGGGAAGGGATCGCGGGTTGTTGAACTGAGTGAATCATTACCTACTAGCAAGGATAGTCAGGATTGTTGGTTCCGAATATGCAAAAGTACGAGAGATAACTACCAGAATTTGGAATATCCTTCGTGTCACAACGTTGTCCTTTGTAACCTTCTGCACATCTACAAAGAAAAAAAGAAAAGAAAAATGACATTACATTAGACGTATATATGCATGTTTTCATTTGGTTATACCATGAAGATATTTTGTCGTACTATAAATAGTAGGGGGAATAATACTGTCGTTATTAATATGATAAGATAATACGATGTGAAAATACACTATCTCAAGATCTTTAAAAGCGTTCATTTCAACATTCAAGTAAACTTTCTCCGTATCTACTTTTTCTTGAGATACCATAAACTATCACATACTTGTGTACATAAATTTATAATTATATATGATTAAGTTAGAAGTGGAAGTGAAATGGAATGAGTTGACATTTGGATGAAGTTGAATGCTATGCAATATGCAATGGTTGTTCAGTATACATAGCTAAGATTTTATTTCTTCAGTTTTCCTGCGATGACATTTAGATGTACGCGTATATTGCTCAAATCTCTGATAATTGATAATTGTAACAAATTAAATCGGTACTCTTCTAAGGAATTGTGAAAACCAATATCGATAAAATCGAAAAGCCTTTTGCAAAGTGGTGCTTATTCTTAACCTCGAATTAATCAAAATCAGCTTAAACTTTTTTTAGTTCTTAAGTATTAGTTAATTATTATACAAATATTTTACCGTGATCAATGCGCATGGTGCAACTAGTGCAACATATTATCAGATAATCTTTTACAAAAAAATCGATAGTGTTGCTGACAAAATTTTAGGGAGTAATAAAACCTATTCAGCACTTTCAAATTATTTGTAAAATATATTCTGTTGTTTGCATGAAAAATGGTATTCATATTTTCCTCTACATATAATATGTTCAATTATGTTCTACAATTCCAATTTTTGTTTAAGATAATAACTTCTTACTTTTGCGACAGATTTGCCCAGAATGATATATTACTGAAACTGTACTAAACGTATACGTTGAGTAATATAAATATAAGCGTATGAGTAAAATCACTTCTGGCATCTAAAGTCAAATCGTACTTCCTTCCTTTTCTCCCAAAACCATCTTCATACCAGAGTATTTTACATTATACAAAATACCCATGTAGCACAATTGCTGTCTGTATAAAATATATCCGATTTGTTTGAGATCAACCGATTTTATTTTGGTTCATGAAAATAGAAATTCGTAACTGTAAAAAATATCATAATTTACCATCAAAAACGAAAGAAAATGCCTTTGCTAATCCCAAAAATATTTTTAGGAAACATCTCTGTGTTAAATATACAAATTATGTTCGTTATTTAATACCCTTGTATATTTTGCATGCATCTTTCGTGATTTCTCTACTGGTGCTACTGTTGAGTTGCATTTCCACGCTAAATTATCCTAAGCTCGTAATAATCCAATATTCCTACATAAACTAAAATAAAAGAAAGTTAACCTACTTTCTTTTATTAACAATGCTCAAAAAACCACTAACCTTATAAATTCTTTACTTTGGCAATTAAAGATTTAGCAGCAAGATTACATTTATTCGGTATGTTTGTGACGTACAAATAAATTAGTTTAAAAATGGATGCACACACAGCATGAATGTCTTACGCATGTTGCCGGAATGCGAACTGCGAATGGCGGAAAATGAGTAAACACTGTTGTCTCCGTAGTTTGTTTGCTGATCATCACTTCGAAAAAACAGCCTACTTTATGCCATTCATCCATTCAGTCAGTGACATGTCCCAAGTTAAATGAATCACATCAACTTCCGCGCGTTTGCGTTGCGTGTTTGTACAATTTCAATATTTTATAGAAACGAGTACATATACAAGATAACATATTGTCTGTAGGATGTCTTCACACCTACAATCTGTTTTGTCTGGCAAGCGTACTTGTACAACAACTTATTTGAAATATACCAGGAAATTTCTTGGAACAAGTCGTATTTTGGAGGAACAGTGCAGACAGTGAGGCATACAAATCTTTTTGTTTTGCCGCTTATTTTATCCTAATCTCTGTCATATTGGAGTCCAATCCCATTGCATAGTAGATGAAAACATTTAAACAAACGCAGAAATGCACATTGATGAAAACATTAGTCATTCTAATTATATTATGCTCCCCATATATTCTCTATGTAAAATATATGTGTACAGTACCATACAACAAACACGTTTCTTAAATGTAACTCATTGACAGAGTGATGCCCAGTCTATTATTAGTTACAACTACGATACAATGTTAAACGGTGATCTTGTGTTAAGCATTGGCGTATTAACTTATACCACGATGTTCTGTCGATCACGTAAAGCCGTAAGATTTCAAACTGAAATACTAATCGAGCCACTACCCACTTTTCCATTAGTGTAGTACAAACTTTTAAAATGATTTCTTATTGGCGACGTGACTATTAATATTTCAAGATCAAATTATGCCTCATAGAACATAGAACTACCATGAAATGTGGTTATAACTTAGATGTCAAATCGTGGTAATTTTAACGAAATTCTTCCAAAATATATTTAATCGCTAATATGAAATAATGCAACTGTATGAGTTCATCCACTTTTTGTAAAAACTAATTACTTTTGCATCCCTTAACTCTCATATCATTTCAAGAAGCCATAATCTAGCAACATCAAACAAGTCCATTTGTGAACCGTACACTTCTAGAGAAAAAATACGGCATGTGTTCATTACGGGTGATATACTCTTTAAGAGGAGGCAATTCAAACTATTTTAGGAAGTATGTTTAGTTGCATTTTAATACAAGACTAAGTAGACACTCTGCTCACATTAAGGGAAATTATTAAGTCAGCTAGTTAGACTAAACGTAAGTTATTACTTATGTTTATATGTACACATAGATATGTAGCATTGTAGCAATATTACAGTGGCACCGGTCTAAAGAGAAAGAAAAGGGGGAAGCCGGTCATTAGTTTGTATTGGAAGACTTGTTTTCATTTAAGTTTAGCTTGTAGCAAACCAATTTTGTAAGGGTTCCCTAAGTTATCAGCAAAAGCATCAAACGTCCTCATACCACATTCCATTAAACAATCTTTTTGCCATCGTCTGCTCCTGCTCTCACTGTGACGATGAAGAAGGAGTAGTAAGGAGCAGCTGTGTATCTTGTGCCAGTTGTTATTATTAAGGAAGATGAGCATTATTAGTTAACTGAATCTCTTTTTGGTACAACTTGCTCAAGGATTATGTTTAAAAGATGCGTTGCGTGTGCGCTTTTCCTCTCTCTCTTTCATTCTCTCTTACTGATGTTTTCCAGACTGACTGGATCAACTCAGCACTCAGTCGACTCAGTAGACGACAGCCGGCTTTCCTATGAATCTTACGCACGATACGCAATAAGGATATCACAACAGAGAAAAACAACGAGGAAACATGCCACGCGATGCGTAAAACTGTTCTTCAACAGAAACACCCCGACACAGGGTAAAGTAAGAGTGTGCCGAGGCGAACACTCAAGAAATATATACGGTAAAACAAGATACTTGACTACATTTAATGTGCTTTCATACTCATACATACATACACATATAGAGTAAAAATGAATGTATGAACATTCGAGAGATGCCTTTGGCGTATGTCTGATGATGTTGCTGCTACACATGACCTTTTTACTTTTTAAATATTTTACTACATACATCTTTTGACGAGGAACTAATAACAATAGTAGTAAAAGGGCAACCATCTCTTTCGATTTGAACTTTAAATCTTCTGCATATAAATGTTATAGCGTATGCTGATACATAAAAGACAGCAGCTTGTAAAGTGCGTGTATTCGCTTACAAACAACCTATACTTAAAAATTGTCGAATGTGTAAGTGTAAATGAGCATAATATTAGAGTGATACATGCATGGTGTTTAGTTGTATTTATCTAGCTTAGCTGATGATGTTGACTAGACGCTTACGATCTGGTACTCGGTATTCCTATTTATAGAGATGATACCAAAAAGAAAGGTTTCTTTTTATTTTACCAGACAACCAGACATCTGAGAATGATAATGCATGTGGGATGTGTGTTTAGAAGAAAATGTATGTATGGTTACATAATATTCGTGCGTAAAGCATTTATCTTGATTCGTCGACATCCTAGCCTTCCTTCTTTTCGATTGTCAAGAGAGAGAGAGGAAAGTGCATGGTGCACAGAATAAAGTACTCAATAAAACTCATCCAGAAAGAAAACACAACATGTATACTAATCGTATTAAGTTTTGCTTTGAGCATTCAACTTTGCAAAAATGAACTTGTTCAACGCATAGGTTTGGAATCAGACTCAGACAGGGGCTATCGCAATAAATAACGCTTTGAAATCGAATTATCAAATCTCAAGTTTCCGAACTCCATATTAGTAAGCGTGAGCCGAGTCAAGAAATTTCAGACACAAATGTAGAAATATGTAGATGTAGGATGTATACAAATAAAAGCATGATGTTGGCAGTGCATTGCATAAAATTAGAAAGCTGAATATTATTGATTCAATTTGGAAGTAGGAGTTACAAATATGTACAATGCGCAGCCGACGATGGGAGAGTAACTCACAGAAATTTAGACGTTACAAGCGATAATTCTTCTAATAATCCACTGCAGAGCTTTCATAACTAAAAAGTTTGAATTGCAATTGATAAGGGAAATTTATTTGTAAATGTACTTTTTTTCAAATAGTCCACTTGATTCAGATAACGATTAAGTTTAATATTTTTATGGTTTGTGGTATAACGATCATAACACATACATCGATCAAAGTATTTAGTACTTATTAGCAATTAGCAAATCTTAGGTCAGACGACTGCGTTTTCGTTTCAAATATCACTTTTCTGACTAAAATATTAAGGATATATAAGCATTTAATTTGTAAATATTTTTGTGATATTCATGTTTCTGGACTGGACAAAAAATAGTACTACTATATATTTATAATAAAGTACTGCGTTTTCAATGATAAAATATTATACATCCTTAAGGGAATAAAATAAAAAATAAAAATGCATCATTTAAACCAAGACCAAAAGTATAAAAAAGAAAATAAACTAAATGGAAAATAGTTTGCCAACAAATCGCCCTAAAGAGCAGTAGAGTTGCTACGCTATATGTTATTCAGTTATCATTCCATAATCCTTGATATACGTACTCAAGGTGAGCGGTGAAAACTGTCTGAGAGAAATTTGTGGTAGAGCCAAGCAATGCAGGAAATCCCGTATATATATTTACAAATACATAAAATCAGGAAAGTACAAATGGTGCTCTCAAAAGAGTAATGTATATTGTAGATTTTATGTATATATTCATAAACTCTTAAAGAGTATTTTAATTTATCCTTTAGAAGGCAGTAAGACTCACTTACTCTCTGTTGCTACTATAATGGTAGTTTCGCCCCCAAAACAACCGTGTCAGGTCCTTAATTGCCTTGATTACTTTGTTCATTTGTTAATAAGTTTTTAGTTTTCACATATATACACTAAAATTCTCTAGACCATTATGTGTATTGATGTGCATTTTGATTTTGTACAGACAGTCAATACTTCATTTTCTTGGCTCTCGAAAGAAGCTTTTGCGCAAAGCCTTTTATCCTCCCAATAAGATAAATGTATTAGAATTATATATTTTTGTATATTTTTGTACTTGGTGCATTTTCTTATTTATCTTTCCTTATCGTGTTGTAGGAAAAGAGACAGACGCTGCGCGATGCGGTACGTTGTATGATTTCCAATATAAGGTTAAATACATGCGCGACCATATTGTAGACAAGTACTGATACTTTTTGACTTTTGGTTCCAAACAAACCCTACTTTTTCATTACTTTCTTTTGCGTGTCAGAAAAGACCATTCATCATAACATTAATTGCCACCAGCTGAGAAGTCAATCCATAAAAAACGAGGCCAAAATGTCAGACGAGCGAAGAGAATAAGTGCAAAATGTCTTCATACAATATATCTACTTTTATCTACCAAGAACACCATCCATTTTTGCATTATGCATGTCTTCCGCTGCAGCAGTGCGGATATTATGACTGTGCGACTTGCATAAAAGAAAAGTTATACAATCTCGGTTTTAATGCGCACAACACACACTCAAGTGTCAGGTAATAAAAGTACAAGGCAGATGCTACATCATCCAGTTTTTCTGCAAAGTGCAGATACATAAAAGGATAAACCAAAAAGCGAACCGGAAGACGAGCGGCATTAAAGTTTATATTCATTCCAAGAGATTTTTAGTTAAATTAAATTTCGGTTAATTACTTTGGTTTAAGCACATTTGAAGCACCCGCAAAAAAACCTGTAAAACAATTTTCGGAGCGTTTTATATATATCGTACGTACGCCACATGCTGAAAGGTAATAAAAAGAAATTATTGCATGCAAAAAAAAAGCATAATGTGCTAATCTTCAGAATTAACTACTAAGAGAAAGGGAGCACGTTTTAAAATGGAGACTAATTGTAAGTAAAATGATCCACGTTGTAACGTAGTTCATCATTTTTTTTGTAAAATGCCACTAAAACAAATGTTTCAGACAGCTTGGACCCAAACAATGTATTATTTCTCTCGGAACGAGTTTCCAAATTAGTTTCAACCATGACTGTGACACTCTGGCTCATCAAACGTACAAAACAATTGCAATAAATGTAGTAGAAGTGCTATTATTGCATGTTGGAGAACATCATGTACATAAGTATAAGCTCTTAAGAAGACGAAGAAGAAAAAATCAAAATTATAATGGCTCATAGCCAAAACAAAAAAGAAGACTTGCCACTTGTATTTTTCTTTTTACTATCCTGTTTTCAGTGCTTCATGGCAAAGCATATAATATTCATTTTAATTCTCATGAAAAACACACACGAAATGGACGTCACTTTATACTATGAACTGAATTTGTCTTCATACTTAACTTGAGTAATTAATGACGATTTGATTACCACCACTGAGGTTACAAGATAATTTCCTACATTAATTTCTTGCTATCGTGTAAGCAACATTGAATTTCTGCCTTAAACTAAGTAATAGTAAATATCATAATCTACAAAGATAAGCACACACATAACATGAAAACTTATGTAAAGCATTATCATCCCAAATGCAAAATCTTGTCGCGTGATCCCAAACAGACTTGTAAAACCTACGAAAGAGTGAACACTACAAACAAGAATGAGTCATCATCACACTATCACACTGGTAGAATTGCAGATTCAACTTATCGCCACATCTCTTACATAATAACCATGTCGCATGAGAAGGAGAGAATAGTATGAATATACTTTGGATTTTATAAATCAACTCAAAAATTAAAGAAATGAAAAAATAATAGTGCAATATTTCAACTTTATCTCCACCAATATTATTTTATGAAATCTATGAAAATTGATATATGTAAAAACGATAATTGCTGATATATACATACTTTCGCATTGTTTCCCTTACTTTGTGTTGTACATAATCTGTATAGATACCTGATAGACAAAACGTTGGTACATCCTTTGACAACAATGCTCATTGCCAACGCATTGAGCAAGTCGCGACGAATACCATACACCATATTGCACGTATCCGATGATGCATTTATGACAAGTTTGTCAAACAATCTAATCATAACACGGTGAAAAAGTACATAAGATCCGACCTCACGATATCATCATCAGCACCAGTCTCTGTGCTACAGTAAAATCACTCATTGGAAGAAAGAATAGCCGCCTGTGTAGATAACAATCATTTTTCTCGGAACTAAGACTCTTCGCGAATGTTTTACTTCCTTGAGTAATAATTCAGACTATTGAGTAAACCTATGGGTTTCGATATAAACAATGAATTGGTATTCACGGACAGACATACGTATATAGACAGAGAGACAATGCGCCACACAAAATATACACTCTGATGAACTTTCTTAGAAAATATGATGTTTTATGGGTTTTCTTGTTACTAAATATAAATACATACAAGAAGTATGTAGCTTTCATGTCTCAATATTTCAAGATGAAAAAGCTACCGTAACACTTAGATGAAAAAGGAACATAAAACACAAGCATCAACATAAATAATATGACCAAGTACAGTAGATAAAAAGTTTACGTAAAGGGATTTTCCACTTACTGACAAACGTATTCGCCAATCGTCTCGTAGTAGCTGCAGGTACCGCCGTTCAGACAATACGAATCGTATGGGCATTTACTACTTGGAACGGCCCAAAGGGTTGACGGTGTAGTCCCTGCAAAATAAGTGATAAATTAATACATCAACAAGGAAAATATATATTTTTAAACATGCAATTTTATAAGAGTTTATAAATTCAAGCAGCTGCTGCAATCTGCAATTGACTGCTCGATGCTCACACGGTACGGTACGGGACTTCACCCGATAATAAAGACTAAAATAAGTATAAGATATTGAATGGGCTGTTGTCTTATGAATACTAATTGCTGCCAATATGTTACATGAACTTGAATTTAAATTTATCATAATGTTATAACACTTAATCGAATTCGTTGACATTGTGTATATTTAGAGATCATTTTGCTCAAACACAAATAACGCGTCTTATCATCATGATTTTTTTTCGTGTCCTTTGTCTGAGCGGCAACTCACAAAACGGTAAAACTTAATCTGAAGTAATAATATACTACCTGCATTCCTACAAAAGCTTGTAGAACTCATTAAAGTCGGTTTTTCTCAGAAGCTTGCAGATCCGACAGTTAGATTTTAACGTATGTAGACTCAATAAAGACAATATGTTCTAAAATTTTATGAAAAACGAAATAAGTATGTAGCAAAAGCATACGGGAAAATTGTTTATTTTGATAGTTCATCTTTTAGTATACCGAATAAAATTATCATGTTAAAGTTGTTTTCGTTCTGTGACTCATGCTTGTTTCACAATGCCGACTATCAATACTCACAAGTACCCACATCTCCATCGCAATCAGCCTACGGATTCCTTAGATGTCGTATGACGGTCAGACAAATATAAAAAAAACATTAGCTTGCTTTCAGGAAAATTTGCATCTTTTAGTAAATTCTAGTAAGTTCTTCAATGTCAATGGCACCATTGCATATCTCTATCAGATCCTTTCTAAAGAATGTATACAGTTTTTGCATGAATTTTCTCCTGTGTTAAATGCTGTAATTTGGAATTTCAACATTAGGGTTGCACATACGATGTGTAGGTATATGGGCTTGAAAGTATTTAAGTGTTCATGTGAACATTTAAATCGTAAAATAATGATCCGGTGCTAATTTTTTGTCATTTAATTTATGCCAGCGTAACTAGCGTAAGCATGGCACAGTGAATGGTAGAGGGATGAAGGTGTAATTACAGGTTAGGGTACTTCAAATCGCCAATTAAATATACCTACACAGGCATATGAACATCCCTTGTTTAAAACGATGCGATAGCTACAGTTTGGGTGGGAAGATTACATGGTTGCTTTCTAGTCATGCAGAAAAGATACTACTACTACATTCCACGATGCTCAGCTTTTTACGCTGTTTATGTGCCAGGACTCTATAAAAATAAAAATATTGATTCACAACCAAGCGGCTTGGTTCAGTACAGCTAAAAAGTCTTAATGACAGGTTTTGCATTACTTCCAACCTGTCAATCCCACGTAATATATAGTATATAGGTAGGTAAGAAGACGTACACAATATAAATCTAATCCAAGTTCCATAAAAGGGCTCGTTTACAATAATAGCAGTCATAATTGTCCCATGAAACAAAATCCTTTTTCAATTTTTCTACCTGTTACTTCTACGTTTAGATATTAGAGCTCCCTCCTCCCATGCTACTCGCGCTAATATCTCAACCACTTACAATTGCGCTTTTTTTGCAACGCTCTTGACAAGAAAAAGAACAAAATCCGTCATGATGTTTTTACGATAGTACTCCTCCTATTGAAAACAATAATTATAGTTCTACTTCCCTCAAAACCTCATTGTCAGCACGGAGACAGCTCCCAAAGGGAGTCAACTTACTTCAGACTAAACATACATGTATGATATGATGTGTCACTTTTAGATATTCTCTACAGAATAGTCTCAATAGAAGTGTTTCTTAAATGTTATTTTAATTTCTTATAGCTCCATTCCTACCATTACATTACTCATAATTTATATGGAATACTTTTCATGTAGCAGTTGTTAAATAATGTGTGGCTCACGTCTGAGTTTGTGGTTTGTGTCTGCTGAATTATACGCAGTAAAAGTACTTTTGTTGGAATCAAAGCGATTAAACAATTGACGGTCGAACACCCATGTTGCGAATTGGATGAACTCAGCAGCACATTAGTATTTAAAAAAGCTATACTAATAATACAGGCATGGAAGGTTTAGTTTCGAGATGCAAATCGGTATCAAGTATACGTAAGGTGTAAGGAGAAAGATAATGTTTAAAGATCTGAACGCTGACTTTAGATGTTACCAAGCCTAAATGGAAATTTTCAGACTTCTCGAGCTGTTTAGGTTTCTTACATAATTACGACAAGAAGTCATCTATTAATGATTGGAAAGCTGTATATGTTGATGGAAGATAATCTGCGTCTATAGGAATCACAAAAATCCGTCGCTAAAAATCACATAACTTACCAACAGGTTTAGGGGACGGAGGAGGTTTAACCGGTTTCTGTGGCTGTGGAGACAGCGACACTCGGGTCGTTGCATGGACTGAGCCGAATACGTTCTTTGCTTCACATTTATATACACCTGTATCCGTCTCCTTAGCTTTACGTATCACTAGAATTGACTGACGCCTGTTGATCAACAAAGAGAAAAAACAATTAATTGCTACATGTACATAAAGAAAACTGACTATGAGTAACATATTTCGTTAGAAAGGCACGGTACAGTTTTATCTATGACCTCTGTCACTATTATATATTGTAAGCCAATATAAATTGTGAAATGATTAGGATAAATTAATAGGGATTTCCTTGTTTAAGAAAATGTAAACAAATATTTGGTGTTCTTGAACTATGATCGATGTTCGTAGTATTACTACTTTTCCTGACAGACTGTTTTCAAACTTGTTCACCACCACCGCATCGTAACAAAAACATTATTGGTCTTGTTATCGTTATCAACCACTTTAAACTGGTTGTACTCATATAGTACTTTTACAGGGAAAGGGGTGATGTTTGACTGCCGCATGACAAAGCACAGCAGGTGGTACTGACAGGAAGAAGCAGCTTGATGACAGCCTTCTAAAAAGGATGGACACTTTGAAGAAAGTAGCCTGTTTCAGTTTTTGTTGTAAACAGTGCATCAGAAGTCAACACTCTAGAATATATACTTACATGTTATGTATATATGTGTGTTTTTTTCGTTTGAGACTAAACGTAGTACGCAATGTTTACACAAATTAACTAAACTAAAAATGCAGCATGCGATACCTATTTAAAAACGTTTAAAAGTTGGGAAATGAACTCAAAATGCATTTATCAAGTTTGTATTTCATAACAATCATGCAATACGCATTGGTCATACACACAGAGAATATATTATAGTAAAATAACAAGTTCCATGTAAAAAAAACTTTCACTTACCGTTTTGACCGTAGTCGAAACCGAGGATCAGTTAAATTTACAAGTCTACCATCTTTATACCAAGTCAGCACCGGAATGGGATTACCAGCCCTCAGACGACATCTTATTCTCAACCGCTCTTTGGGCTGCAGCACCGCTTCTTTTTGTGCCACTACTGATGGAGCTTGCCCTGCAACAAAATAAACATGAAAATTAAAACATTGGTCGAATGAATCATTTAATAAACTCGACTAGTACATAAAATTTTGTAGGAAAAAGGAAGACATGCCTGCCAAAATAGTTGATGCTCTAAAAGTAAATGAGTGATAGTCGGTAGCTTGTTCAATTTTACAAGCAATAATTTACAAGTTGTCAGTTGTCGGCCAAATGACCGGGTAGCAAGCTGGAAATGGGAGTTGTTGGAACATCCACATAATGGTTATGTTCAAACTCCTTATCTTAAAGATAACTCATCCAACAGTGCCCCCTTTGATTTTTTAAAGATTTATACTTTTATCTTCATACGCCCTACAAGAGCCAACCTCACCAACTTTGCCAAAAAAAAAACCTGAAAAGTTTCCGTAACGAAACTAATCGCGATGACTAGCATTTAGATAAAAAATAAGTTTCCTTGCAGTTACTACTGATACAGCCTTAAAAAGTTTCCTCCATTACTACTCAAGTCAAGACTGAATTTTTGCACGAGACATTGTATTTTCAGCATTTATGGCGTTATCAGAATAAAAGTAGTAGTGTACTTTGAGAAGTGTTATTTACACTTTTTATTGTTGGGAAAAGAGGATAGAAAAGAAGCTTACCTACAAATAGCGAAAGAGTGCCAAATTTTAGTGAAGAGCAAATAAAAAATTATATGAGCCAGCCATCAGCTCTGATTTGCGAGTTGAGATGAACAGGACTAGATAAGCAAGCGGAAAAATATACGACAAAGAAAACTACCAACCCAACAAAAAAAAGTGCAGAAAGTACAAGCACAAGCCAATATAAGAAAACCAAGTCACATTTTCCACAACAGAAAGTAAGATAATGTGGAGGATCATAATAAAAAATACGATCCTTGAGCATACAAATTTATTGCGCTATTTTCTGTTAACGAAAAAAGACAGTCATCGAAATGTGTGGAGTTACATGTTACCATAAAAGCAGCACTGTGTCAACAACTTCTCTCCCTCTTACAAAAGAAAAATAGATGTACATGCTGTCTTGTCGTTGTACTACCAGTCAAGTGACATGTATGATTTGATGTAGCCAACACAAGTAAGTGGATAAATTTCACCCTGTTTCATAAAAGGAAACGAAAATAAGCTTGTCTCTTCCCTTCAGGAAATGCCAAAAGGAGTGCAAGCATGCAGCACAGCAGCAAAAGAAGAAATCCAATAAGATTATTTCACTTCTCTAAACTTGCATTTTTGTAATGTGCATCGTAGCATCATCCATTAATATTAGTGTTATTCTTCATACACGTAACTCAACAAAAAAACTGACAAAATAAAACAGCATTACATGCAATAGATATGCACACGCTATTTTCTCTTTTAATCTCATCTCCAAACAAAACATCATCTCTACTTACCCTGAGAGTTCAACTCTTTCTTTTTATTTCATATGTAAGCATAAAAAAACTATTATAACCAGAAATATATGTGCCCAGCCTTTCTACATATATATAAATGTAAATAAAATAAAGATAAGAACAAATGTCTCGTCTATCGTACTTATTTTGTGTCATCTTATCATCTTCCCGCTTTTTTCTGTTAAGCTTTCTCTTCATCGAAGATGAGGTCCTGTCCATGTCCTGCACCTTCTTTTCTTCTTTTTTTCTTGAAATATTCTACTTCCTTATAGCATGTCTTTTTGCTACTACGTAAGTATATATAATTGTAGCCTGTCGCATAATATACGGGTCAGGGTAAAAATGTAGTATCTAGTATCTACTTTGATGAAGATACATACTTTTTCGTGTCCACTTTTCTGCACTTTTAGCACAAAAAAATAAATAAAAAAGTAGTAGAGGAACTGGTAAAAAGGAAATACTGAGTATTCTTTGGATGAGACAAGTTACTTCGCTTTTGCTTATCACAGCATTAAGCAAAAAGAAAAAGCAGCAAAATCGTTCAAGTGAAGACAGTTGTAAGCAGAAGACATCGTCGAAAAGAAAGTAACAATTTTCTTTAGTTGTTGTTGTGAGATGATACGGTCGAGTGATCTCGTAATGTAATGCATAGAAAAAAACATGTATAAAAATGTGCACAATAATGCTATTATTATTATTATAGACGGGAATGGAAAAAGTGATATGTTAGTCTAACTTTCTTTTTTTCCCAATTGCTTCTTTGCTTGCAAACGTTACTTTTTCTTTGCAAAGATGTTTGATAGCAGTTTTGTACTTTTGTAGTATGAAGTAACTATCTGATGTAGTAAAAAGTAGTAGTAGTCGTAGTAGTAGTAAGTGGTAAAGTCTTCGTAGTAAAAAAAACCGGTTTCCTTGAGTAATGTCGTTCTGCCCAACTTGCTAACATTTTACTATAGTCCCGTGTACACCACCGCCAACAAAACTACGTGATACTGAAGTATTCTCTGGTACAACAAAAAGTATCCAACTTCTTTAGCCGGATGTTCAAGTGCCTTACTGTTTTACAACAACGAACCGCGATTACAATAAATACGACTTTACGACAGCTTCACAAAGCCACTGACATCCTAACTTAGTAAGCAATTTTATTGAGCTAAAATACATCCTTGCCAGATAGTTGTGAAAAGAGGGAGAGAAGAGGAGTTTGTGGCAAGTGCCATAAAGTCAAAGCAAGTTACTGTAATGCTTCTTTGCTCATGGATTATTACAAGTATGAGCTGTGCATCATTATCATTTCGCTTTTGCTATGCATCTATAGATATATAAAGTCTGGGTACTATAGATTGGGGCATTCTGTATTTGTTACATGATTTTTTTGCATGGACTTGTTTGAACTGTTTATAGAAACGAATGTTTTACAAATTTTGATGCTTTAAAGAAGGGAAGAGAATAATAAGAAAAATTTGTTAAATAAACCGCTACTCATATTATGACACTAATAAACCTTCTATCCCTTACGACAATATTATATATCTCATTGGTACATCTTCAAAACATGAGTAGATTTGTTACGATATTACAGGTTCCATCCAACATACAAGTCATTGTCCTTTTCCATTTTGATTAGCAAAAAAGGGATTCTTTTTTTCTGACTACTAATATTAATGCATTGTCTAACAATAAAATGAAAACTTTTGAAACCTATCAACTAGGTGCATAGGACTTTGCTTTTAAGTATGCATGGTCAGTATTTCTCCCATCATTTTATATTGCCTATGGAAATGCTGAATTGCTGCACTAGAACTGTGTGGTTTACCAAAAAAATTATATTATTCTTGTCTGGACTTTCTAAAGTTTTCTTCAGTCCATAAAACTGATAAAGCTTTAAGCAAATAACTTGCCTGGGTGGTAATAAATTTGGCTCTTTGTTGACACTTTTATCGTAATTGACGTTGACACTGACATTATGCTACCTTATTTAAGATTTTTGAAGTTTTTGTTTGTATACATTGCAAATCTGTTACAATGAGTTTGGTTACACTCTTTTATATACATTTTTTATATCTTACTAATCTTGCACAACAAACTTTATCTGATTTGAACCAAATTTTGTTTGCAAGAAAAGTTGTGATAAAGCCCCAAAAGCTACAAAATGCGAAAAGCAGACACATTTATAAAAACATTCCGATGTCAAAACTGTCTCGCGTACGGTCCTATCTTTCTCGTATTTTACTTAATACCACATATCATACGATTGCGATGGCATATTAATATTATAAAAGTAATATCATTATTATGATTATATTACAGAGAAAATGATAGGATAAGAAGATGCAGAATTTGCGAAAAGTGTTTTCTGAAGGATAAGAGGGCAAAGCACTCTAGATAGATGGAAAAAACTTTGGGGAACGTAGTAAAAGTTGTAGATACTACAAATCTGTCCCATGGAGTGTTTGGTGTGCTCACCATTGGTCGTATTTAGTATCGACAAAAATGCAATTTTTACGTTATGTAGTAAAACGTCTCCTACTACGCTACGATATCAACATCATCATGTCAGAAGGGAAAAAATATATGAAGATGAACCTATTTTGTATTGGCCAAAAGGCACGCTTGATGAAGTGTAAGTGGCCAGTTGCTCCTATCGCTCCACCAAAATCTATTAATTTTGGCAGTGAAACATGCAAATATTTCTTGTCGTGGTATAAAAGTCGTCTCTGTCTGTCTCATAATTCTTACCTTGTCATTACTTTTATGATTATTGTGAACATATGAGTAATTACAAAATATGTGTAAAAATATTATACATTTCAGGGTGGCTTGTATGCATGTATGCATACAGATGTACATTATTTCCTGCATGTTATGCAAGTGTTGATATCTCACTTTAAGCAAAATATTTCCGTCGGCTTTCTCCTAACTTGTCAAAAGATTAAATTGTGAGAAGGCTAAGCATGGAATAAAAAAAGAAGCACTTTAAATTTCATAGCTTTTATATATTATTCAAATAGAAGCTAATTTATGACAGTGTAAAGACATTTAGCAATTCTGTTTAAATAGGGGTGGAGCAGAACTACTCACTTGGATATTATTATATAAAATATAGTACTCCTAATAGCATGGAGGAATTTTAATCCGTTCCTGTGAATTCAAATTACTCAAATTTTATTCTGGACGCCGTGTAGTTCAAATTTTCATGTTTAATGTTAAATGCTACCAGAATTGATCCGGATCGTATCGAAATGTCATGAAAATATGCTGCTGTTCCATTTAGAAACTGAATGCACTATGATGCTCGGGGCTACGACTTTTGTCGCCATGGCTGAAAGGCTGAAGTAACGCACGAGTTGCAACACCCTAAATTCTTGTAAGTTGGAAAACCGTGTTACCCATGAAATTTGATATTTTGGATAGTATTAATATTGTTGTCAAAGATTTCATTTTATCACTTTCAAATCCAAAGCTCGTAAATAGATTGCTTACTTGCTTTTGATGATAATTGAAACACTTGGTTAAATAATTAAATACTCAAGCACCAACAATTACTGTGTAATCTTATGTGCAATTTTTCAATACTTTTGTACTCAACTCTTCAGATAAACACAACAACGGTGTAGGAATATTTACCTAACGTTGATAGTGGGTTTATTGATAGTTTCTTTGCATTCCAAACCAAGACCAAGGTATACAGTCTTTAATACGAAATCAGTGTATCATTAAAATAAATTTATTAAGGCATTGAAATTTATAATGCAAGACTTCGGTTTATGAAGCAAGTTATGATGCACTAAAAATCACCCGTTTCAATTTACAAGTTTTTACAATTAATAATCCAAAAATCTGTATGCTAGGACTTATTTGACAAAAATTCAAGAGCTTAAACTTAACACGTTGACATATTATTCCATATCTTTTTCGGCTAGGCAAGATTAACTTCAACCGTTATAAATGTTGGCGACGTAACGACATGAATTCCTTATAAGTTCTTGGGTGATGGTGCGATATGCGATAGCTTCATCATATAACACGCGTGTATGTCACATCAGTAAAACATTAACATTTTCTAGGCATGTAAATCTATATAAATTCTACAGTAGTTTTTTATGACTGCCGCTGTTGTCTGCATGCCTTCAAGGAGAATGCACATCATCAATTCGATGAAATATTTAAGGAAAATCATTTTTCAAGACATTTCGTGTTAACGGTTTGATCTAACTTGGTTGGTTCTTGGGCTTGGGTTCCAAAATATTACTAAAATAGTGCATTACATTCTTACATATGCTAGTTTTTAATATATTGTATGAAGTCTTATGCATTTAATACTACGACAGTTTAAAATTTACTTAGGCATTTAATCTTACTCCATATTTGCCTAGGTCAGGTGAGGTCAAACGATTTGTTAAAAAAATTGGTACATGTAATAATTATCTCTGTTCTAACTTTCGAAGCATGTTTCTGCAGAACCTCATTAAACTTTATTGAACAGTAGCCAAGGAGATCACGTTGAAAAGTTGACCCTCATCGTCGAAAGGCAAAGCCAATTTGTAGAGGATGAAAGTAAGCTTATTCCAAGTAAATGTGACTCCATGTCATAATATTCAAAATTTCGACCATCTGTGTATAGATCAAGTTATGGTCAGCAAGCAAGATTTTGTTGGTTTAGTTGGCGAACGAGCATGCCCGGTATACATATTAAATATCATGCATTTATATGTGTGTGCATAGTGCATATACATCGACTGATGAAAACGGAATCAAAAATCTCTAAAACAGTTTCCGAGAAAATTTGGAGACGGACCAATAAGCACGGATGCGCACTTGACAAAATTGATAAGTATCTCTTCAAGAAACTGCATGATGAATTTGTAAAAGGAAGGCGCACTTATATTTTTGAGATTTCATATGATCTCCCAAAGAGATTAATAATATTCTTCTTTAACATTTTTATATTTTGTGGCAATAGATTTATGTATGTATGTGTGCACTGTAAAAATTTCTAACTTGACAATATAATGTAATTTGATATAACATATGAAGTTGTTTCCGATATCAATCGAGAAAGGAAACGCGGAAAGTCATTACTTTTTCTTCCGACACGTCAGGATCATGACGAAGTTCAAGAAATGACTCATGATGCTGTTTTCTCCTTGCTGTCAATGTACCGTAGGCTATCTAGGTTCATGGTATATATTACGTATTTTGTTCATGTGACGTATGTGCAACTTCTCACTTTGTTGGATAAGATTCTAATAAAAAGAAAGTCAGTATTATTGCCAAGAGAACATACTATTTCTTGAGTGCACAATGTTCTGCCTCTTATTCCAAGCTTATAACAGCTTATGAGTGACATGTTTTGTAATTTTGTTTTTATTGAAACAAGTAGAGATGACGACACGTTGGATTCTGTTAGCTGTACAGGGTGAAGGACATTTTTCTGCCAGGAACCAAGTCAAAAAGTACTTGGATCATCACATGGTAATCATTGAAGTGTTGACAGTTTAGTTGAATTTGGATTCATGCATATTTTTTTCTGTTTTACTACAGTTGCGATTTTACTGTTGTAATTTACAATAAAACATGAGTTACATTTTTTTACGATTTAAAGGTTACAGCTTTGTCATCTTTATTTTATTTATTTACAGCTGTAAAATGTACGGACTATTTTCGGTTCAATGTATCCATAACAGTATGACCACCTATATTTAAAGTACATTTATTTGTATACTCGACTATTGATAAATTGAGTACACCAAATGACTATTTTTTGCTCGGGATAGTGTTCTATGCTATTTACATTATTTGGAAGATGGAAATGTAGAGGGCTAGTTTACCTAGTGAACACGCACCTAAAATAATTGCAACATACATACATATACGTAGGTATATGGAAAGTTAATTTGATGATGCATTGTTGTAATACACACACCACACAATAAAAGTAAAATATTTGTTTAGAGACGTAGACATTTATATTTTACTTTTTTACGACACACAAAACCTAACTGAAAACTTGAGCATGACAACCTGTACATTATAATGACAATGTTTATGTATTCTACACTATAATTTTAAAGAAACCATTTTCTGAGCTGCGGGGTGAGTAATATTTAGCCTTAAAGCACTTAATACCCCAAAATGAGAAGGTATCACAATAAAAAGCAAATACCATAATTCATACGAGTGTTTATACCCGAGTAGTGTAAAGACAATCAGCTTTTGCCTAAATTCTTTTTTTCCCTCATCTTTCTTTTCTGCTGTCACTCGTTTACCTTATTATGAAAGGATTATCACATATCTTCTTCCCTTTTAAACAGCTAATTCAAAGAGGACCAAAAATACACAAGGATGATACGATCGTGCATAAAGGAAAAATATGAAGGTGAGTTGGCTGAATAAAAACATTAGTGTGCAAAGTAGTCGTGTGTGCGTGTGTATTTGAAATACAAGAAGCAACAGAGAAAACTTCTTACTTAGAGACCACCAACAATCATCATAAGGGTCGTAAAAAGCTCGGAAATCGTTTTTTAACTATTGATCTCACGGCTCAAGTTAACTTCACGCACGTTGGAGTAAAGACATAAATAATACTACATAGAGCACAACTGTATGTTTTATTGTGTTTTGTAGCAAAATCAAAAAAAGAGAATGAGTCGGCTTTTCCAAACAAACAAGAAGGCAGACACATCAAATAACACAGGTCTGAAAAGCTGGGATGAAATGAGATAAATAGCTTGAATTCAATGTGGGACCAATTCAGCTCATGGAAAATTCAACTGCCCTTGCTGCAGGTTTATTCAGAAAATACTTCTCATGTGTGTATGAGGAAGTGGTAAGGTGAGAGAGAAAATACCATGAAGGTTTCATTTGGCCACATTACCAGTTCTTTAATATGTACCTTAGTTTAAAAAAAATCAATTCAATCCAAAAACTTCTTTGATTTGCCGTGACCGAGTTTATAGATTAGTAAGACATCTCTTGTAAAATATCACAATAAAATATTTAACCTTTTTATCCGCTAATTAGTATAATTAATGTTAGCTATATCCCTTTTTGTTCAATAAAAAAGAATAAATGGGAAAACTTCGCCCATATTATTTATGTCGTTCAGTTTTTGGGTCAGTTTCATGAAATAAACTTTTGTAGATGGGTATGAATTTTTCTGTGATATTTTGTTTGCGGTTGAGTAAGTAAAATACTTTAACTCTAAAAGAACAAAAAGTTGTACGCTGTTATATTCACTATCATATAGAAGGGGTGATGTATTTTTCCGATGAGAAAATATATTAAAATGATTTCATCTCATAATCCAACTTGTGAGGCTAGAAAAATTTGACATAATTTGAACAGCAAAAAGGATGTCTAATCATGTTTGTATCATTATCGTATTTGCAACCATCACCTGTCCTTTGAGATCTTAATTTCTTTACCTTTTCTTCCCGCACACACACATTACATACCTTTTTTCATTCAACTAAACTAAACTGAACCTACGCCAATTCTCAGAGTACTTTAAACCATACCCCAAGCAATGTACCCATGTGCACACATAGATACATAAAAGGTTTTCAACACATTATATACTTATTCTCATCTGCCTCCTTTCCAAACGCAAATATTAGAGATGAAAAGGGGAACTAACAATAACAATCATCTCTGAAAAACTGACATTAAGTAGCTGAGCTACTGACTGCTTAATACTGAGCATATTATATCGTATTTTAAGCGGATGAATGAGCTGATATTATAAGAAATCCAAATCCAAACGTAATAGCGGGTTTGAGCCTAAAACAGCTTCATTCGAATAAAACGAGAAGATGTATTTATGCGTGTGAAACAACATGAAAAGACATTATGGCAACACTGCTACCATAAAGCAATGATTCCTTCTCTTTCTAGTGATCTTTGTGTTGCCTTGCCTTCTCTAACAATTGGGTATGATATGGTGGACGTTTTTGTGAAAGAAAGAACCTTTTCTGCTATGATCACTTCCACCCCAACCACCGCGACATCGTCAACACCAACACACCACCACCACCGGTAGTAAACTTGCATTGTAAACGAACCTCCACAAAGTATATCAGCAGAGCAGCACCAGTAGAAGAGGCAGCAACCTCATTTTGAGGGAAAAAGATGAATGTTTCGTGTATCACCGTTTTTGGTCTCTTCTTAAGCTATTCATATTATTTTGACTGGTACACATCGCTTCAACCACGATTGTCTTTATTTCAGCTTCATGCTTGACAAAATTCAATTTGACTCGTGTAGGCTGACCAGGTGTGTCTACTACTTGTCATCTTGTTTCTCATATTTCTCTTCTCCTGTAAGATGATATACAACTTACATACATTCATACACACACACATGTATATATTCCATATGATAATAACGTAGCGCATTAGCTTTAATACCCTTGATTTTTATAATGCAGGGTCTTTTATACTTTTAACAAAGAAAATAATTGGAATTTATCGAAAATCGGTCATTTACGTTTTACTTTTCTTTTCGGGTATTTAAGCAAAATTGAGAACATGTGTGTACACTAATTTCTATTGTATTTTTGTGCAGCTTTTTTTTCCTACCGTCGTAAAATGGTTTTGTCTACAAAACACAACGAGGTTTGACGTTTACGTCGGTCGGTCTAAGCCAAAGGCTCTTAATCCTTAAGTTATTTCAAGCAGACATAAAACAGACAGTGGTAGAGAAATGGTTGAGCTTATACCAAAACTATGGTTAAATTGTACTATTTAGGAAACAAGCCATTGCACAAACGAAACTAAAACATATAAAAATGGATATATAGTATTTGTATGTTATGTGGTGTATATTTAAGTGTGATTGTCATTATTTTTGGTACCTTATTTTCTCTGTATTAAAACATTTTATTCTATAGTGAAATTGGCAAAGTGCGTGAGTTGTTTCAATGACTTTAAAAATCCTGCGACTACAAAACTCTCTGAAATATTTACCCACTAATTTTTCATCGCGTGTTTGTGCTGCCGCTCTAAACGACTCTTAATAATAGGGGTTTGGGATCTCCCAAGAACACGGTAAAGTTCTTTTCCCCATTTCAAAGTAGTCGACAATGATAGCAGTACTAATAATTGCAAAATATGATGAAAATCCACAGAAAAAAAAGTTCAGTAAATATTGATTTTGACAAGATCTCGTTTGCTAAGAAATAAACAAGGTTGAAAAGTATTGAATTTGAGGTAAAGGTATAATTGTGAGGAAATATTATACCTTCTGTACTTTTATAATGGTACATGTGGGTAAAAATCATTCATCATCTTCATACAAACATATAATGCGTAATCCTGCATAGTAATACCGGAATATATATTTTTTGTTTGTCGGTGTGTTATTGTTGTCGGGGGCGTTACAAGTTGGGAGTAAAGTTGGTTAGGAGTGAGTTGCTCATGGTTTGTTGTCGTAATAAGTTTGTAGTAGAGTTGTAGAACGAAACAGCACACTTTTTTTCTACAGTTACGGATGGATGGTTAGTTTAGTAGCTAGGGGAAGTTAAAATGAATGTTTCGTGATAATAAGCAAGAGAGAGAGAGAGAAATGTGTGTTGTGACGGAGCTACCGCACCGCACCGCTGCTATTATAAAATAGTGCGTGAAGAGAAGATTCAAGATTTCCCTGAAAACCCCCCAAAAACAGACCAAATAAGTCAGTCATATGAAATGATGCATACCTTTTGATATAAAAGCATTTTTCTGCTTTACCTCACATTTCCTCTCCCTTTCACTCCTCTCTGTATTTTTTTTTCTTCTTTTCCGATTAGTTTAGTGGAATTTAGGATATTTTTTTGGGGAAGTAGACGACAAGACAAGCAAGGTAACACACAAAAGCACAGGTCGTCAGTGGGTTTGAAATATTTTAACTATGGAGCCGAGCCTCAGAGGCTACACAACAAAACACAAAACAGTAGTCCAGAGAAACATATTTTACGCTATTACTCATAATATTGTTGGGCATTGTTGGCGTAGCGTAGCGTGTTTGTTCAAATAAAGAACGACGACTTTGCATATATGATACGAAGGAAGTTTACCTTCACAAAGAAATGATTGTTGATCATGCCTATATACTATTATATTGTTATGATTATTATGATACGTGCGAGTTTGTGAGCTTTCGCTTGTTACACACAACACGCCAAATTACATATAAGGTAATAGGGATACTGTCTTGTCGGCTTTAACAACACTTTATTTCACTCACTCTCTCCGTGTGTGTCAAGCCAGTGAATCCAATAATTTTAAGGAAGCAGTTGAGGTCCTTCATAAACATTTTTATTTTATCATTCGCTCATTCATACCTTTTATTCTTTCATTCTTTTACCATTTTACTATGCCTTGTTAGCTTTTAATATGACTAGTCTTTAGGCTTTCCGCAACAACAATGATACTTTTTTTTTTCTCTCGCTTGCCGTTGCCACTCTACTTCATATAGCTTTTGGTCATCTGCTGGATATTACGTTTCATAAGTTTTAATAGTAGTGTACATAGTAGCTATAGAGATATAATTTGTTTTTCGTTTCAATCTACCATTTGAAATGATGAGATTCACCTTTACAAACTAATCCGGCTAATAACAGACTCTTACATACAATATACCTCAAATTCATGTTCCATCACAAATTGTCTTTCCAATAATATGCACATTTTCATGTAGCATCCTTATTTGGAAGACAAGCCCAGTTGTGTAGGTATCCACATAATATTCCATTTTATTATGCCAAATGCTACCAGAAAACAGTATCATCATCATCTTCCCTTCGCGCTATAATGCCACCTTCTTCTATCGCTGAGAACATACCGTAATGTTATTTTATTACATTATCATTATCCTATCCGTTTCTCTCTGAATCTGAACAACTTTAAATGTGAACAACTCAATATTCTCAATCCAGTCAACAACAATTAAATGAATGACACAGGGAAATCGACTAATCTCTTTTAATCCGAAATTTTTCTCTTTTCCCTTGTCTCCTTTTCAAATTTGACATGAACATATAACTTGTTTTTGTTGCAACTTGCAAGTGTCTCACATTCTTTCTTACACACCAAGATAATTTTCTTTATGGGAGCTCTCTTTAAAGCTCCACGTAGTACGTTTACGCTACTGTGGGAATAAAAAAGGTCCTTAGTGTGCCTAGCTTAAGCTGTATTGTTACTATTAAGTGCCGGAACAATAGCCAGATGTATACCACCTACAAACAACGTAAACTTAGATTAAGTATCATAATAGTAGTAAATACTTTGATGATGTGTTCAATTGAGAAAGAGAAACATCCAAAATTGTTTTTCTCCTTATATAGACTTATTGTTACTATTTACTTCATTGTTGTTCATAGAGTGTTAATACTTGAGATAAAGTTATTTAATGCTCAAATAGAAACATGAACTTACAAACTGTTATATTTTATTTTCTTATACTTGTACTTACTTCACTACCTAACCTTGTATTTAGTGCATAGAACAGTCTTAAATTAAGAGAATTGAGTCGGGTGGTTTTACCAAATCATGGAATTCAACATAAATAATCTCTCATAGAGGAAACGTCTTAAGTGAAAATAGGTAAACTGCATCTGGATGTCACGAATAAATAAGTTTCTTTAGAAGATTATCACGTTTTACAATTTTACCTTGACTCAAACAAGATTATGGCATAATTCTGTTGATCTCTGATGATTGAGAACTTGAAAACTTTTTTCTACCCTTGTAAACTTTAGAAAAAGAGGGATACCTTATGGTTTTCCAAAAAGCTAATTTGTAGGTACAAAATATACTGACCAATATTACACATAGATTGTTTGTTTATCAAAAGCTCTATATGTAGTACGAACGATTTGACCAAATTTCGGCTTCTTCCTCCTGACGCTAACCTTCCTGAGAAACAGAAGCGGAGGGAGAGTGAACATCAAAGGAAACAGAAACACAACTAGAACATGTCTTTCAATGTGTATAAAAATATGGAAATGTTCTTACCACAACCACACACATGTTATAATATTGAATAAACTTTTGACCCTCTTCTGCTACATAAAATTTTAAAGCTAACGTACTCCAAGAACATTGCAATGCAAAAAAATAACAGTGTGTAATATGAAACTTGATGAAATTTACCTTTTGTACATCCTCCATCCAACACGTAACAAATTGAAGCGTGCATTTGAAAGCGTGAATGGAAGAAACTAATTCAGTGTACTTATACATACATATGCATTAGTTATTTATGAATAATGTTCAGCTAGCTTTAAATTATTATCCTACATCATAGTTTACAGTAACCGAGCAACCCAATTCACAACCGTGAAATTTCACAATGAAATGTGGGGAATACGAGACGAGACAAAAAGAACTTTATTATGCAAAATTGTCTGCGTAGGTCGTTCAGTGGCCTTATTAGCAAAATCCATCGCTGGACAAAGGCGAAATTTGATTCATTAAACGTTAACGAACATCGCATGTCGAGTACGATCACCTCTTTTCTTAACTTCCTTTTCCATGATATGGTTAATGGTTGCACGTGCGTTCGTATTGTTTACATGGACAATATTTTTGTTTCCGCGTTCCTCGTTCATATGGAGCTTCCATTGAATCGTTTCCCCAATTTTAATATTTGTATTGCTTGTTATTTGTTATACCGCTTTCAACGATAGTTAACAGGCAATACGCAGCTAAGTTAACAACAAGTAGCAATTTTCTACATAAACTTTTTTATATTGCCATTTTATTTAATGTTCTTCTTCGAATTTACGAAATGAGTAATTACCCTGTACATCAATCATGGAGAAATTGTATAGTTTTTGGTGTACTTCCGGAAGGAATTGCACAAGAGTTTGTCCGCAATAAACTGGACTGATTTGACGATTTGGTAAAAGCTTGCAGCGCTTTCGTTAGTTGTCTTAAGCCATCCATTCTACAAAACTTTGTTAAATGTATTCGAGGAATCAGACAAAGCAGTCAACGTTTTACGAAACTTGCGACAAATTTGCCATGATTGACCAAACAAGTTATTAAAAAGAAACGGTATATTATACATCATTAGACTCAACATACATCTTACATACATACAGATGCATATATGTACATATATATGCATATATGTACATATATATGCATATATGTACATATATATGTATAGGTATGTATAATGTTTCGGCTTTCAGGCCCATAAAAAGTTAGCATTTTTGATTAGCCTATTTTTACGATTGCAAATTACACCGTCCACAGTGTGATCGATTGCGTTCACGATATTACAAATACTCAGACATGGACATATAATGTATCAGTTTATCTCATTCAGCCAATCTTCCAATAAAATTGAAACTGAGTCCAAGCCCTGATTATAAGCTGTTTTTTCCTTTCTTGCACAAAAGAATACGTATTTTCTATTCAATTGTCTGGCAGTAATGAACTTGATAATGACACACACTTATTATTATGATACATAATATAATAATCCTTTAAAGCTTACTGATGTGGCCTCTCCTGCAATGATATACTTTTTTTGTACTGAGACAAACATGCAAAGTCCAACAATCATACCTTACGTACGGATGCAATTTTCCGAACAAAGTCTATCTCCTCCTCTCGTTTCACCATCATCTTACTCTCGTCTACATTATTGCAATGAAGTTTAACATGAGTTTGCAATTTCAATTGTTACACTGTCCGAAGATAGTTCGTACTTAAATATCATTATAAAGATGCTTACATCCATTTTTTGGTGTTGTTGCTTCTTGATATATTATGGTCGCTGTTATTTTCAGGTATAATTGATGTTGTATTTGTTCGAGAGTGAGAAAGCGAGAAACGGAGAAAAAATCGTCATGAGGGAAGAAGACTCTGTATCAAGAGGAGAAACCAGAAATCAAGATGACAAAAATGGTCAGCGACACGAATAAAAAATCACCCGATATATACACTATTGTGGATCAACTAAAAGTACAATAATCAAGCGCGGACTGACTGTCTTGGTTCAATTTTTTTGTGGGAGTGTGGGCGTGTATTATACTGTTGTATGGCGAACAATCCAGCTCAACTTTTAAACATCATCATTATTATCATCAGCATCATGAAAGCTTGAGGAAAAATAAGGACTCAATGCATCAAATTGTCGGTATTATCTCCTCTTTAAAAAAAACTTACCTGTACATAAAAGTAATCACGACGACTGTATTGTTGTTTTTAATGCGCTCTAGAGTAGATCAGACAGACGAATAATAATAATGTATTTTTATGGGATTATGTGTACATTTACATCTGTACATGTTTTACACCCATTCTATCCACATTAGCAATATAATATTAGTATTGAATATATACATGTAAATTTCTATGATAATTTTTCGAGCGCAGTAATGGCAATAAGAACATTTTCTTGTATTGCCAACCGCTGGTCAGTGGGCACTAGAAATTTGTCACAGTATTACAGTCTACTATGCACAGTACATATATTGTGTGTAACAATCAAAAATGGCATTGGCCAACTCGTTTGATTATTAATATATGTTGCCGAAAATTGTTCTTACGAATAAAATCCTACATTTTCCTTGCCTTGCATCCCCAGTCGTCTGATTGAAAATGTTGCATCTGTTGTTTAAATGGATTCCTGGTATTAGTTTGTATGCATAAAAATGTTAGTGAGAGAGAACGAACTTTCATTCTGAAAAGGATATGTGATTGTCAATCAACAGTGCTTAATGATTAGTGGTGAAATAAAACAATTATTTTTAGGTTTGAATTTCTGCACAGCAAAATACAAATGTATAGGTTTACTAGTTTACTCAACTAATTTCAGGGTAAAGAGGGAAGCGTCTGAAAATGGTTCCATTAGCAAAAGGACTTTTATGTTTTTACTTTTTATGTCATATTTAAAAAATGAATTACATGCATCGATTAATGTGTAATCAGTAATCAGCGATGCTATTCAATCTACCTTTGAGCTACTAACAGTCAGAAGTAAAGTTTTTTTCTGATTCAATAATATCCAAACAAAAAAAAGCATATAATGTAGGTAAAATATGAATTCTTCTGTCCAGTCGACTTGGGTTTGCGTGTAAAATATCTATATATGGTAAAAACGAAGGTTTCAAACTTCATGCATGCTTCTCTTGCCATTGCAATATAATTGAGACATTAAAACTGGAAATGGAATAAATACATGATCGGACTTTTTTCTACAGAAAATATTAGTGGGTATGCATTGATTAAATACTTCCATGCTTACAAAAACTTTTTTTTGGTTCGTGCACAACTGACAAAGCTTATAAACCATATAAAAAGTGCAAATCATCAGAAAAGCCACTTTCCTCAATATTCCAAGGTTGTACAATAAGTTTTCCTTGTTTTCATGGAAAAAATGAACAAAAACCTTGCATGTTACAAATAGGCATGACTAAAATGACTTGGACTACCTTTCTCTAAATTATAGACGATTACTTGCGAAACTACTAGCTCTAAAAAAACTCTAGACGTTGTCTACCAATTAGTTTGGTTTGGTATTTTCACCGGCTCGCGAAAAATACATGTAAACAAAAAAAAATTGCGTTAGTGATATGCTGATTTCCAAAACCGTCGCATGACATCTATAATCACAACGTCTGCATACTTCAACTGGGGATGTGAGACAACTTTATTAAGGCATACTTACTCTCTTTATTAAGCAGTAGGGCGATATGAGCGGTACTTTATCAGGACATTCTGTTTTTCCGTCCAGCCGCAAGTGAACATAATTACACGTCAAATTGTATCGTATCATTGATAAAAGCATTTTTGATAACCGAGCCATTACAGCTCAAATGAACAGGTGAAATAAAACTCGGGACGATCTGAGACTAGACCAAAAATACAGAAGACATTTATAAACTCCGTTTTTCTTCGTTAGCGCATTACAGTGTTCTAGCGTTATCACATACAGATATGGTAATTACTAAAATGACTGACTGATTTGCGGGGAAGTTAGTCCAACAGGTGCACTATTTTTCTCCTTTTCAGGAACAATACAAATGTCCATTAATAAACAGTGACTGTCAGTACCCAATATTTACAACGTAGACAAATTGGAGTGGAACCATAATTAAACTCGCTGCCATTTGAACATGTAACGAATCAACCGGTGATGTGTAATATATGTACACTATTCCATTGACGGTGTATGTGATTTTGTTACATCAAACTTGATCGAAAATGTTATGCAGATCTAAAACTGACACATCCCATTATGTCATGAAGAGAGTGATTTGGATGAATCATACAATTTTTAGACGCTGAAATATATGATCACATATCGTATTAAATTGAAAAAATATCAATTACATATTTCTGGCTGGTGAACACAGATTTCAACTTGCTTAATTTCATGTGCTTTTTCATTTTTTTCATTTTAGAGCATCTGACTCGGACAAAAAAGTTGACATGATGTGGAAGGAAACTAGTTTGATCATGGTATTCAACATAGAACATAAGCATTGATATTGTATGCTTAACATTTGCTTACTGTTTATGATTATTTATGACTTTTTACAATCATAAATATTTGTATCATACATATCAACATGCTTTTTCCATCAACCGAGAACCCCTTTGTTTTCTGTGGGTCGTAATGTATTATTTTCATCCAGTACTACATCACTATTTTAAGTCTGCATGGGTAACATTAATTAATACAGTAAAATCAAAACCAATCAAAATTTTGGTGTCATACATTTTAAAACATTTCCAACAGTTAGCTGCTCAGTGAAAATCAAATTAATAGCCAGAAAAAGTTATTTTTTGAAATACAACTGTTCATTTTTCAACGTTTGGGTCTCAACGTAATGTCAATGCACTATGAACCTATGATAAGAACACATAATAATCTTGCATAATCCTTTGTCTTGTATGGTAAACACACCTTGCCATTTTTGAAGTAGTGCGTTGACTTCCCATTCAAGTAGAGATAAAGTATTCCAAACTACTCCTTTTACCTTGTAGTTCGTTATAGGTAATATCAATATGAATCATTGCTCATTCGAAAATTATTACTGAATAAAATAAGAAATACTTACTGAAATGCCGTTAAAGTATGGCACACTGTGGCGAGTTTTAGACTCATGTATAGCATACATATATATATAGCACAGTGTAATAAATATGGAACGATTTTTCCATCATTTCTCCGAGTAGAAAGCGTACACGGAGAAGTGGAGCCAGGAAAAGCTTGTAAGGAAAAAAAATTATGCTATGATGATGTTGATGACAACGATATGCAATATCATCATCAGGAAATGGGAATGATGTCTTTCTTTATTCTTCTACACAAGCAGAGATACTACGCCAAGCCACGCCATGCCATTGCATTATGCTTTCATACAGTCTATTATGATGTGGAACGACAACAACCGATATGAGGCGCAGTGCCCGTGTCTGTTCTCCGTTTTATTAATATAAGTGTGCATTTTTTTCTCTCGAGTAGTTGAGTTTATTGGCCTTTTACGATCCAACTACTTTTTGCAATAATAATAATATCATGTGGTAGGAGTGGTAAGAAGTAGAGAATAATAAAAATAATCCGTGCATGCACAATTTTGCCGTTTTCATAATATTACGTAATACATTTTGCGTTGCATGAAATTTCGGGTTTAGGACAAAAGATAAACCTAGGACTACGAGAGAGGAGATCGACAGAAAAGTAGCGAATCATACCAATTTCGTCGTTGCATTAAATTTCGTCCTTATTGTGAATCCGAAAAAGGCAAGAATGAATGAAAATGAGCAAGTGGTGTGTTTGCATTTTGTGTATTGAATACATTTTCCGGCAACAATATAAGTTGCCTTTTAAAAAAGGCGATTCTTTTTTTTAGTAAAAGTAAAACACTTGCATTTAATGATGATGTTATACAAGGCGTACTCCTAAAAAGCAGTGTGTTATGCTTTTTATTTTGTCTACATCAACATTTAGCTACTAAAACATGCCGATTATGATGTTGAAGTGGATGCTAAACGATATGGACTTGTCCGTCGTGATAGTACACGATGTCTGTAAAAATCGAGAGAGAAACAGATTGTGATGTGATATTTGTATGGTGGTGTCAGTGTATGAAAACCTTTTTTATCTTATCTCAAAAAAAACTGAAACCGGTTCTTTCACTTGCACCAAGACTTACTTCATCCATGGACGCTTGTCGTGTTGTGATGGACATGAACTACTCCACTAAAAGCTCCCTTTATCTTTCTGTAAAGAAGATATGAAAATAATAACAATAACAAAAGAGAAACCACACATATAACACAAGGAGAGAGTACATCATATAATATTATGTGTATCATTTTGTATGAGTGTATGGTGTATAAGTATATCGTTGGATAAATAAGATGATGATGTTAATGATATGGACATGTAAATGAGTGAAGCCCTTCCGCGATTTCCATATTTTACACAGGTATGAGCGCGTAACTCGTTTAATCTTGTCTCGTTTTCTCTCTCCTGTCGTGTGTGAGTCAGCGGTATCTCAACTTTTTTTAATAACGAAGTGTGGCATCACGTATATTTTTACGCACTGATGTACTATACACATAGCATCAAATGTATACATTATCATAACACCCAAATCTAGCGAGGACAAGTTTCCTTTTACTACTACACATGCTACATACACATGTACGCTACACACTCTGATTTAGTGCGAATACAAATCATCATCTTCTTTACTCACATGTTACTGTTTGCTTGCGAATGATTAGAGAAACGCTACTTTTACTCTTGCCACTTGTCAAAAAGTTTGGTGAGACGAAAACAAGGCGATGATGACAATGACGATCGAGGTGAAAGCAATAAAAGTCATTGCTATTGAAATTCACCTAGACAGGTACTCGGATTCCCCTTTCCTCTGATCTTTTTACTTATTTTGAATTGCTAAATGGATATTACGTATTAGACCGACGTTGCAAATTACATTGAAAGACAAAATTAATTAAAAGTAAAACGAATAGAAATAAAATGTAATTTGTCTTTGAACATTGTAATGAATATGGTAGATAATTTCAAGGAGCAGAATGAATGTGAATAGGAGGAGTTCGCTCAAGACAATGTTTCAAACCACAATTTTTTGGTTGTCGCATTTTGCTAATGAAAGAATTCATGATGATGACTAGCAGATAAGTTGATTAGGAAAATGTTTTAGGACAATTTTCCTTTCTGCGCACTTTTAGCATCAAGCTTCATGTCATAATTACTGTTGGTGTGAAAATGTCAAAGATAAAAGATAACGAACTACTTGAGTTGATTTTGTGACTTTGTAATGTGGTGGATCCTATTACATTGCATTCTCTTTTGGTTCTCTCTATCTCTCTCTTTCACCATTACTCCTGGTGCAGCAACAACAAAGCTAGTGTGTGTGTGTGTTCAGTAAAGGACAATGGCTAATTGTTTAATTGCTCGTCGTAGTCGACAAGGACAGGAAACGCTTCAACAAAAGCATAAACCAAAAAACGAGGGATTTTCATCACAACTAACTTGTCTGCTTTTTGCCTCTTTTGCTGTTGCATATAAGGACGAGAAGGATGGTAATCACGACGATGACTCGTCGATATTTCCTTACAATATGGTTTTATTTTACTTGATGGAAAATATGGATGCATGATGCACAGGGAGCGAATTTCATAAGTAAAATGTACTATATGCATTCATTGCATTGTGATGTGATATGATTTCCAGAAAACTACATCCACTCCGCCGGATGCTCCGATTAGAGCGTGGCTTGATGCCACAACATAATGGTAACAATAATAACAAATGTGAAAAGTGATAAACCAGACATGAAGACGAGGAGGGCACGTTACTTGTTATATTTGTCTGAAAATATCCTCACACAAGCTTTCAACATTTTTACCGTCATAAATGAAGGGATATGACTTGTGAAGACTATTTTGTGACAACAAAAAAGAAAAGGTGAAAAGATCACAAAGCTACTACAAGCTATTGGTGCTCAAGTTTCCAAGTTTTAATCAAATTTTATCTGGTAAACTAATTTGTGTTGGTAAAAAGTGAAAAAGCAAGGAACTAGCACTACATGCTCTCTGTAATCTCTTAAATGTACATATGTATGTATTGTATTGTATGTCATTCAAGAGTGAATTTAGAGAGAGAGAAACAAAAAAAAATGATGAAAACGAAAAATCTGAGTATTGATTTGGTTTTCTTACCACATCCTTTGCAAAGAATGGACTCAACAGCCTTTGTATTTCTTTTGTTGGCAAGCTCAGGTGAGAATACGGCCACAAAATGATTTTCCACTTTGGCTGCAAACACAAAGTACTTCCGACCCGTTTTCACAGTAGCCCTTGGGGGTAGACATTTCCCAGTTATCGCCACACCACCACCACTTGCACTGTTCACGATAAAGTTATTATGCTGGCCTACGACCACACGCCCGTGTCTTGCATGCCTGCTATTCTCATAATTACTGGGATGGCCACCCCCGTACTGTTGTGGCTGCTGCTGTTGTTGCAACTGATGACTGCGGGCAATTCGCGAGTTTTTGCTTCTACTCCCACTTGCTATTGTAAAATTATTATTGTTATGATTACCACTAGCAGAATTATAGTTTCTATTATACTGCTGATTGAACTGGACGGTTTGTGACAATGGCAAATTATTCCGAACGCGGCTAGTAGAGCTGCTGCTCACGGATGTTGCATATCCCCGGCGTACTAGTATCTGCTGCTGTTGCTGCTGTTGACTGTGAGGAAGATTCACATAGTTCGAATGTAAATTGCTTGATTTCAGACTAATTGCTCCACTATTACTAACCCTGGCGCCGTGGCTGCTACCCAATTGACTATGTCGCTGGTTATTGCTATTATTACTATTACTGCGTAAGCCTAGAGCTCGATTATAATTATGATGGTGTTGCTGATTAGTATTAACATGATTGCTACTGCTACTTCTCGTGCTGCTACTGCTAAGAGTAGCGCCACTGCCACCCCCAGTCCGGGTGATTATGAGAGCAGTGCTTTTTCCGCTTTCAGCCATTGCTGTTGAGCTGTGATTTCCAGCTTGTGAGGAGGGGGATGAGGGATTATCTAGGAACTGAAGTCGGAATTGTTTTCGTCGTCTCAAGAGGGGAGCGTCCCCTTTGACAACTCGAATGAGGTCAAACGTGACCCCGTATGTGCCGTCAGATCTCACTTCACTCCGAGATCTAGCCATACCTTCTAGGACAAGTGGAGTGTCCCACACCTTGACAGTGATGTCAATCCCGTTGAGCTCAGGCCACGGGTTGCTTTTTGATGGTGGGGCCGAAGGTCCCTCCATAACTGGACAGCTGGAAAGACCTAGACGACTGCTGCCACGCAGTCCTAAAGCTGTACTGGAAGAAGTATATTGCTGTGGCGAAGTTAGTACGCCTGTGCCTGGCATGTATGGGGGACCAGGGCCCATGGCCCTTGTGGGTCGGCACTCAACCCGGAATGGGAAAGAACTAAACATAAGTAAAAATAACGAAAAGGTCCACAATACTAAGATGATGTATTTCATAGCTGCTGCTGCTGCAAACCACTTGATTCAACAAACGGACAATGACTATGAATGATTACTGGACTGTACGAGCGGAAAAAGGGCTCCGGAGAGTCTGGGAATTCAGTTCTAATGTATTTCAAGCTACTATTATTTAGCCTATATGCTGCTTCACTGCTTATTTCAGAAAACAATAAGTCGCTCTTCGCGCAATTGTTGTTCCTTTTACTCTGGTAAGCTTCGTGACTGCACTGGGCTTCGCTACAAATACTGCAACCACTGTACTCGCATGGAAAAGAACAATAGTCCAACTCGCTTTCAACTAAATTCGGCGTTTCTCTTCTTGTTTGTATTGCTAGTAACGATGGACAATTACAGTAATTGTATTGTCGAGAGTAAATGTTTGGTAGTCGTTGTCGGGCGGAAATCGGAATAAGTGTCTTGTTGACTTGTTGTATTTCTTTGGACGAATTATAATTCTTGTGCTCATCAGGCTTTAAATTTCTTTTTCGTTCGTGTGGTATTAAGTAAAAGGATGTGAACAACATGATTACTCGTAACGATATTTCTTCGACTGCTGAGGTGGAAGAAAATGCATCCAGTTGTTGCTCTCTTCAAATTCTTTTCTTCTGTTGCTTATGATGCTCGACGAGTTATTTAACACACAGTCCATGGACGGCGACAACGGGAAAAATGGGAGCAACGAGGAGAAGTCGTTGATACAGATCATTTATAAAAACCTTTCAGCCAATTTCTTTTCTTTTTGTACAGCAAAAAAAGTGTTTATAGTTTACTTGATTATTATACTAACTTAGTTTTTGTACACGGAACACAATACAAGACACTTGTGTTGATTTTCTTCGTTCGATTCGTATAATTCCATTGAGTTGCTGATGAAGCTCCTTTGAGGTGTCATAGTTTACAAAATTTGTGAGGAAATAATTGTCGCGAGAGTGTCTCCCTGTTCACAATAATTTACACGAATTAAAATCCAGTGAGAGCAGTAAGCGAGAAATCGTCTGTAAAATATACTTTCATGTCAGACTCGGGGAAACGGAGACAGGAAGGCTATAACAAGTTCACGTCGTCGTCGTGTAGTTGTACGTTGCATTGAAACTTTGATACCAATGCAATACATGTGTGATACAGTTTATTAAAAGGAAAAAAATGGCTTTTAAAATTCTTGTTTTTGTAAGTAAAGCCTATAGAGCCAGCGAAACTGTCACTTTACTTAAAGAAGTTATAAAGTAGCATATTTTTATTGACAATTTATTTATTTGGTTTATTTCTTTCATTTGAATAAAACAAAGCATGACTGTGTTGCAAAAGTCGGTTTTTTTCCTTCCGATTTAATCCCAAATGCTTTCCTGGTTGCAATACGGGGAAAATGTTAGCGAATCTCTCTCTCTTTCTCGTTCCCTCACAAACATGCAACTACAACAAAGTTTTTTCATAAAAACACACCTCTACCGTTTCACAACAACTGAACTCATCCGAAAAATGTGCTGTGTTGTTATAATGATGAATGATAGCCTTATTGCTGTGGTGCAAATGCACACAATATTATTTGCCAAAAGGGAGCATTTTATTTTATCGAATGCAGTGTGCATCACCACCACACACCATCATCCTCATCTCTCAAGGTAGTTATCTTAGTAGTCCATTGAGATGATGATGTACAATATCCATATTACACAAGTTTATTTTTCCCCACCACCGTACATACAAATTATTCGGAAGGAGGAAAAAAAAAGAAAGCAATGTATAAACCAGGAAAAGCCGTGTCTATATCTCTCTTCTCTATGTATTTCCTCTAGGTCTATATCGATATCTCTTTTTAAACTTTACTCACTTTATTCACGTCTATTGTACTGGTGTGTTTGTGTGCGATGTGTTAACTCCTCTTCTTGGATGCTGACGAATTTAATGCAGTTAAGTGTGTGTAACTCGTCTCCGATACTGCTACTTCTAAGATAGTTTATTACACTGTGCTTTTCGCTTTACAGTGGCGAGAAAACTATGAACAAGTTTATATATGCCTTATTAGCATTATGTCCTATCAACAACAACAGAAAAGAAAAAAATACAACTACTTGACGAGAAGGAAGAAATCCCTGCTTCTCTTCTGCTGCTGCTTCTCGTACGTCTCATATTAGACAGAAAAGATGAGCAGACGAGAGAGAAGTTTATAACTTTTTGGCTTTTGCTCTCGTCGCCTGTCTTTTTCTTTCGCCTGATGCCTGGTGTTTTTTGGCTACAAACTGCTCCTGCTGCTCGCTTACTTAACCCTCTGATTGCTCTGCTTGCTTGCTGCTCCTCTTCTCTTCTTAACTCTTTTTTTATCTCTCTCTCTTCGTCTCTTTCCTCGTCTCTCTCTGTGTCTCTCTTTTTCTGTGACCGAATATGATGGTTTTGTAGTGGAGTGAGTAATGTAACGTGTGAGCGAGAGCGCACGTAAAGCACTTACTACGTACGCACTTATGTTATGCCGTAGTGGTAAGTAAAGTTGTAGTTGTAAATGTAGTAGAAGTCGTAGTATTAGTTGTTAGTGCTGCTGACGATGTGTGTTTGTTGTGTGTGCCGTACCGATAGCAAAATAGTTCTCTTTCTGTCGATGTCGCTCTTATTATCCCTTTCTTCCTCAGCCAGAGGTTTCACGTCTTCTGAAGTTCTAGTGGCAGCTGCAGCTGCTGCACTTTACTTTTTCGTTGGCTTATAATGTGCCATGCTTCTTTGCCTTCGCCCGATAGTCCAAGTCTTCTCTAATTTCGTTGAGTTGCTGTTGGCTGTGTGTATAGTGTGTATTGATAGAGAGATAGAGAGAGAGCTACTTTTTTCCCATTTCCCCCATATACCAAAATAACACGCTATTACACTTTTAATAGACCCGTGCCATTTCCGTATGCATGTTAAAGTACTTTTAGTAGTGCATACATTCATTTTTATACTCTCGTGTTTTCAAAGTACGTTACCTTCTCTTCTTCAATTTTCCATAGCTTAATGTTTAGTCTCATGATGATGATGATAATTTGACGAAGGCATCGCGTCGCATGCTGAGCATTTTCCTTGTAATGTTTACTTGTACTTGGTGAACTTTTACAACTTATTAAAAACCAAGTGTACTATCAATTAAAATGAGAAGGAGTGCAGCAAATTAATCGGAACAGGAGAAGTTGCATAAAAAAATGTAAGATTGTGTGCACTTGCAAAATTGTATTACACGTGCTTTGCAGAACTGATGTGGACTTTTATTCCAACTCCAAAAAAAACGAAATATCAAAAACTTGCTATATTAACTAGATGCACGTAAATGTACATGTTAAGGAAAGTTTTCAAAAAAAAATTAAACAAGCTGCGATTCATTATTTTTAAATGTTTAACAATTATATTGAAAGAATCCAAAGAAATGTTTTACTCATTTTCATTTATGTGTGCATGATGCATTATGTGGCTGAATAAAACCGGGATGAATCAACACCAAAATTTAATCAAAATGTTCAACGCGAACCAATCTTATTTTTGTACTTAGTTTCATTCGCCTGTTATATTT